>JAGKTI010001051.1:88479-100220 GCA_018397915.1 Birgus latro | reverse complement strand
CTCCCACAACATCACTTTCCCTTCTTCCATTTACATCATCCCTCCAACCACCCTCCTCTTACAGGATCTCTTCTCACATCCTCTCTCCATCCTAGAACATCCTTCCCCCTCCTGCACCATCCTTCCTCCTCACCTCTCCCTCTCACACCATACCGATCCCACTTACAGCATCAGTTCATTTCTCCTGTCCTCCCACAGCATCCTTCTCCCTCCCTCCCTCCTATACCATCCCTCTACCTCCCCTTCTACAGCATCCCTTCACTCCTCTCCCCCCCACAATATTCCTTTCTCTCCTACAGCATCCTTCCACCTATCCTCTCCCTCCCATGACATCCTTCCCCCTCCTACACCATCCATCTACCCCATACTTCCTACAACATCCCTTCTCCTCTCTTCTCCTGTCGCTTCCACAACATCCCTCCTTTCCTCTCCCTCCCGCACCATCAAGTCTCTCCCTCTCTCCCACAGCATCCTTTCATCTCCCCTCCTCTCCCACAACATACCTCTCATCCTCTCCCCCTGCACCATCGTTTTATCTCCCACCCTTCTACGGTGTACCATCCCCTCTCTCTCTCTCCTCTCCCTCCCACAGCATCCCTTCATCTCTTCTCTCCCTCCCACAGCATCCCACTCTCTCTCTCACCCTCACTCCCCCTCTGCTCGCTCCTCCGGCTCACTTCACCTCCCATAACTCATCGGGACCGGCCTCTTGCCTCCTCTTTCTTATGCTTCTCCCAGCTCCTAAATCTTCCATAGCTCTCCTCTAATTACAGGCTCGAGGTTCGTACGTCAAGATTCTCCGCAGATTTCTCTCTGGAAGCGGGATTTCCTCGTCAGCTTCTCAATTTACCAACGGTGTAATTATCAGTACTTTCCGTGATGGATCTCGCCTGCCGGAGATGTGGAAGGGCCCCAGCACCACGCCTGAGCAGTCGTCACGGAGGGCGAAAATCCGATATATTGTGACTTTAAATTTGGGGTTTATGGGATGGTTGGGGGACTTGGGGTGCCTCGGCCGGGTGGTGATAGCGCTACGGGAGCGGTCGCTAAGGTTTAGAGTCCCATTGTTTCTCAAAGTGTATGTGGGTCTTATTTCCCCTTCCCCACGGCGATCCACTGCAAAATGCGGTATTGAAACGTGCCCCTAAGGGCGGAATTCTCACCCTGAAAGCAGGCTGTTACGCTACTTAAGTCACAGGACCTACCGGTTATAAATGTGTTTGATTCCTGTGAGGCTCTATTTTTTCCTCCACCTTGAGGCCCCTCGGCATATGGTGCAAATGTAGCGATTAAAGACAAGATCTAATTAACCGTACCCTGTAATATTACGGTCAGTGGGATATTAACCACGTGACATTTATCTATTTATGGCCAAAATTTATACGAGTGTGTGGAAGATTTATGAACTATGGTTAAGCCGAGCGTCCGGAAATAATTAGCTGATGTTTAGAGCGCGCTTAACCATGGTTCAGAGGTTTTAGAAAATTGTGAGATGATGGTGTACATGCCTTAGGAGTCGGTAAGTGCATGTTGTTTGCTTTCGGTGTGAGTAAGGACCTAGTAATCCTCCGTTCGGGCTCATATTTACATGTAGAAGCAATTACTACCCACAGACCTCAAATGCTGTGCAATTAACCACGTACACGCACACACAAACGCATAATTAGGTGCACTCTCAGCCACGCGCACTCACATTTCGGCACGTAGTCGCGACCACACGCACGCAGGCCCGAGCCCAAGTTTTTCTGGCCATAATCCGTGTGGACTTCCTCTGACAAGTGACTCGCTTCTTCCTCCCTGTCACCACAACCTGCCCCCGCTCCACAACCCCCCCAGCTCCGGTCTCCAGAGCCTGTTCTTTCTTCAAGCTCTTCCTCTACTTCTCTCCCCTCTCACCAATCTGCCCTCTTCTCAATGCCTTTATTCTCCACTCACCACCATCATCCAACTGACTAAACCCTCTCTCGCTACTCACCGCAAACTGTACTTTCGCTAAACCCTCCTTCTCCACTCACCAAGACATGCCTTCTCCACAGCCTCTCCCTTCCCCACTCGCCATATACTGTAACTCGCCAAACCTTTCTTTTCCACTCACCACAATCTACATCCTGCCCTCTCTAAGCTGCTGTTCCATTCATCACGGCCTGCCCCTCCTACGAAAGCTTACCCTCCCCTCTCACTCACCACATCTTATAGTTTCTCCAGACTCTCCCCCGCAACTTGCCTTGCCCTCTCACCAAAACGTAGATGATCTTTCTAAGCAACTCCACCCCATTCACTTTCACCTACCCCCTTCCGCAAACTCATTCTCCCCACAGACCATTACGTGTACCCTCTCAGAACCCTTCCCCTTTACTCATATCCCACACATTGCTCTCTCACCAAAGCTTGGGTTCTCTTTTAAACTCCCCTTCCCCATTTTCCACAACGTCTCCCTTGTCTAAGCGCCACATCTACACTGATTTTCTCCCCTCTCCAAATTCCCCACCCGTCACTACGACCTGCCCCCTCCACAAGCTCTTTCTCCCCACACACAACAGCTTCTCCCCTCTCTAAACCTTCCCTCGTCGATCAAAACAACCTATACCCTGCCCTCTCAGCACAACCTGGGCTCTTTCTGTACTATTCTCTTTGCACTCACGACACTTTTCACTCTCTTCAAACCCCCCTCCCCACTCTCTACACCTCGCACTCTTTCAGACCACTCTCCCGCTCACTTCAGTCTACATCATTCTCTCTTACTGTAACATTTTTTTCCTCTTAAACTCCTACTACCTACTCGTCATAGGATGCTTCTACTATTTCATCAAAGTCTGAGGTCTCTTTAAATTCTCTGTATCTCTCTCTGCCATTTCATTCACCTTAACCTCCTCACTCCCCTCACCAAATCCTTCCTTTCCACTAACCATAACCTAGCCTGTCTTTGGTTTAAACTCCCCGTCCCCCTCCAGACTCTTCCTACCCATTCACGACAATCTTTCCCCTCTCCGCTTTCACCCTATCCACTCATCCTAACATGTCCCTCAGCCCCTCTCCGCTTTCACCCTATCCACTCACCCTAACATGTCCCTCAGCCACTCTGTATTTGCCCCCTCGCTCCTAACTATCCCCTCTTACACCCATCACAAATAGTCATCTGTCCCGCCTCCCCTTCAAACTCCTGTCTCAATCCCTAAAACCCCTTTTCATTCCCTATTCCCCTTCCCACATTTCCCTACTCAACCTATCCTCCATATCACGACCTCCCCTTCCTCCCTCGACCCCCACCAACCCACCCTACACACAAACATGCCTTGTAACCGCGATACTTCCCCTCACCCCCTCTAGCCCTCTCCTTACATTACAATAACCCCCTCTTCCTTCCATCACAATACATTCCCTCTCTCCCACTCACTCCAGTCTCGTCACCTTCCCACAACCGAGCGTTATTTTTCTTCCTAACTCAACCCAACCCATCCATCCACTGTTCTCCTTTCCCTGTCCATTACTACCTGTCTACAGTTACCTATTCACTACACACACTTGTATACCTCCTCAAAACACACACACACACACACACACACACACACACACACACACACACGCACACACACACACACGATCCATCCCTCTCCGTTGTCACCACAGCCAACTCACTCCTCTTTTTTGTTTTTATCCTGCACACTCATCGAGAACATGGTATTTAATCAAGTGTTCCCCTGATTGTCTGAAAGGAAATTTCTTCATCAAGGCAAACATGTACGTGTATCCTCCAACAAGTCACTCTGATATCTGTTTCGAAGACTAGTCATTTTATTTTTTTTTACCCAACTTTAGGAACAAAGATATACAGTATGCACACGAAACGAGTCTCTGTAGGCTTTCTTTATCACTGTCTTTGCCGTTCTCCATTTAGTGGCAAACAAGAAAATAGGCTACTTGTGATTACTTATTCCAAGATATTCTTCTTTTCCTGCATGTATGTTGTAACGGCCTGTTTGTACACGCCTGGCAAGGGTGGGCAGCTCTATTATACACACAAAAAAAATGCTTTACGAGTCTTGAAAGACAACTGATTCATAGAGCCGAGGAACACCACTTTTTATTTCCTTGTAAAACTGGTATAGCGACATCTAAGGAAGCACACTGATCTGGTGGTGTATATATACAAATCTCAAGCTACTCGTTGTCAAGACTGTGTGACTAAATCTTGGTGGCAAAGAGAACATACAAGAGAGAGTTTAAATTCTTCATTTCTCCAACGTTTCGAAGTACACAGAAACCATCTTTAAGGAGGCTGTGAAAATAGGTTCTTAGCAGCATAGTAAGATCCGACAGAGAAGTAATGAAATTAAGATCTGTTCCTTTATTTGGTTCATGCCTGTTGACTGTATGAGGGATATTAAAGCAGCTCCCAACCATTTTACTCATTCTATCAGAGTAATTAGACATTTCACGGTATATTAGACACTTTTGATTATTTTCACCTGTAATTGCATAAAAGATTTCCAGCAATAAAGCCTTGTTCTCACTGAAGTGTTATACTATTTTTGTGATTAGTGAGGATTCAGCCGCAAGCGTTTGTGCTGTAGAAGACAAAATCCTTCACGCTCACGGGGAATTTAACTGTGTTCTTCTCTTTCCTGTCTGTCCACTTCGCTGCGACACACATGGCCCTTAATCTAACTGTTGTATATTTCCGCAGCCTCATTTCTACAGAGTCATGACTGCCTTAAACCTTGCATTACTTAACCTTCTCATTAATAAGTACTTGTATTCTTACTTGATGTGTATAATATTAAGAAAAACCTTATTATCTGCTAACAAGTACTAGGGCTCATCATCAGACAACGACAGACACATTGGCCCGTATTCTCGCTGGGTATGAATAAGGCTCTCTAACACCTTTTTCTTAGCTATTTTTCTTTATTGGCTGTTTCATATAATTTTCACGTTGATATTACAATGATTTATATAACACAGAAGAGGAGAGCAAAGTGTAATACGTAAAGGAAGTAGCTTAGGAGACGTTAGGGAGCTCCTTAACTGACGAGAATACGGGCCATGGAGTTGATCTGGGGCCATGTATCATTTTCGCATCCCTTTGTTACAGCCCTCTCACCGTCCCCCACCCCCAAATCCCCGGACGAAAGCCCATGAAGAACATAGTCTTATCTTTACCTATATAGCTATCAAATACCTTAAAATCAGCCTCGAATAAATAATAATGCGAAAATACAACAATAAAGGAATTCCGATAACCTAAAATTTGCTTATAGTTTAACTGGCTAAAATTCTTTACGCACAAGGCCCTAGTATTTTGGTTATTCTCTCTCTACTATTCACCTCTCTTTGGGCCCTGTTACTTACTGAATATGCAATGGAGCCGGATAATGTACCAAAACCGGAGGAATCATTTGCCAGGGAAAATACTGATCATCTAACTCCTTCACTACTATTTCCTATTTTTCACTTTAATCAAGCAACCAAAAGTCCTCATTCAACTTAGGGAAGACATCTCGAAGCAGTGTGTTATTGAAAGCTAAATCTAATACCTCCATTTCGAGATGTCTCCCGTAATCGGGATAAATCTGCGTAGAAACACCACGAATGAAACAAAAATCCTCTTACTGAAAGGGTTAATCACTATCTCACCTGGAATAGGTTTTAGATAACATTCACAAAAAAAAATTATATTCACATACTAATCCAAACGTAAGACTAGGCCAGATGATTTTTTCGATAGACATGTACTGTAACAAGATATTACGAGAAGTAGACCCCCACCCACCCCTTTCCATTCACTCTCCGTTTCTCTCGTCCCATTTCATCCTATCCCCTTCCACTCTTCTCATCTTTTCCACTCTCCTTCATTCCCACCCTCACTTTCCACTCATCTCACTCACGATCCATCCCACTCATTACTCATTTAATTCCTCACGACTGGCTTCTGTTAGCTACCGCAACCACGCTTCACCCTCAGACTCACCCCCCATCCCTCTACCTCCCATCATCGCCAACAGTTGACCCAGCTTCCACACTCCCCTTAATTCAGGACGACCAAACTCTCTGTAATTGTCTCTATAAGTAACCTCGTCAAAAACCGACCATCCCCACCTAGAAAGCAACACACAGCAACACCACACATAAGGAAACCCTTCCTACACTCACTCACTCACACACACTATACTAGCATGATACACACGCGCGCACACACCTCTCACACAATTCCTCTCCAGTTCCCTTTCACCATTTCTCTTTTTTACTTCATTTTGTTTCCACCTCATCATTTCATTTCTTTTCCTTCAGTTCTCTTCACTTCTTTCCACTTCACTGTTTCTCTTTTCGCAACTTAATTTCACTTTATCTTTCCTCCAACTCATTTCAGCTTTTTTCTTCCTCCATTTCACCACACACTGTCTCAATCTTAAGTCTTTTCCCTCTCCTTCTCTCAACCTTTCCTTCTTTCCATTCTCTTCCCCTTACCACTATCTTTCTGTTATTTCCCTGCCCTTTCCTTTGCCCATCCCCTCCCTTCCGCCCTTTCTCCCACTCACACCCCCTCTTCCCAGTCCAATTATTTTTCCTCCCTTCCCTTTCACTCCATCCTTTCTTTCCCCAACTCTCCCCCTCACCATTTCCTTTTCTTTACCATTATCCCTCTTCCCCTGCATCTTTTTCCCCCAAACCCCTTATCTTTTTTCTTCTTCCTTTCCCTCCTTTCCTCCCCCCTCCCTCCCCATTCACTCATATTTCTCCCACACTATTCCCTTTGCAGTTCCTCCCCTTCACCTTTACTTCTCTGCCCTTCCCCCTCCCCACCTTCTTCCCCGCCTCCTCTCTTTTACTCTCTTTCTCTTCCCTCTTCCCCCTCCTCCACCCCTTCTCTCCCACATTATCTCCCCTCTCATTCCCTCCCCTTCATCATTATTCATACTCCCCCCTCACCCCTTCCTTTGTTGCCCTTCCCTTTCCTCCCTTTTACCCCTTCATTCTAAACTGTCCCCCTTCCATTCCCTCCCCTTCACCATTAACCCTTTCTGCCCCTCCCCTCCATCTTCCCCCTCCTCCTTTTTCTCTCCCTCCCCTTCCCTCTCACCACAACTCTCCTCTCCTCCCTCCACCATCCCCTCTAATTTTCTTTCTTTCTTGCACTGCTTCTAATTATCATCCTTTCCATCCATCATCGCTCCCCTGCCTCGCTTCCTCCCCTGTTCACGTCTCTCCCTCCCGTTCTACCTCTCACTTTTCCTCTCCCTCCCTCCCTCTACTCTCCTCCTTTTACTCCTCTCATTTTTCTCTCTCATTCTTCCTACTTACTTTTCACTTCCTACTACCTTCATAATTTTAACTTCACGCCTTTTCTCCTCTCTCTCTCTCCTCCACCTTGTTCCTCCTCCACCTTTCAAACATCCTCGTCTACAGATTAAGCTTCCTCCTTGTTTCTCACTGCTCTCCGTCCATGTTACTAATTCCTTTTTCAGAGTGTTGTCCCCCTTTTCAGACTTTTTCTTATGTGTATTATTATTTTTCCTTTTCGTGATTTCTTCCTCTCATTCTTCCCCTAAAAACTGTTCTTCCTCCATCTTTCACTTCATTCCTCTCATTTTCCTCGTCCTTCCTCTCAACGTAACACTTCATCTCCATTCATACTATTTTTATCATTATCCTCCTCGTATTTTTTACCTCTTCACGTAATTTCTTCCCACATCTATCCATCTTTTCCCTTCCATTTTTCTTCCTTTTCTTCATGCACTAACTTTCCTTTCCTCCTTTCTTCATCTCAGCCAGCATTCTTAACCCCTTCACTACGATTACGTCTTTATTTCTGCTGCTACCATACATTTTTACATAGCTCAGCAGCGTCTTCTATGGCAGGATTGTTTTTATCTGACGGAACTGAGCCACTCGTAAGCTGAATACCTGGTCATGGTGGCGTCAAATTCGATATTCCTCAATTATGAGGCAGGAATGAGTCTCCTTGGTTACTAGTCAAATTTATCCTCCAATCTGACTACAACTGCCCATCACCTAAGCTGAAAGTGCGTAGGGATCTGTCACATGAAAGCAAAGCAGTTATAGTAATTTGGGGTTAACGAGGGCTCTATCTAATCCCACTAGTTCAGAAAATCTATCGTAAACTGAATTAAACAGATAACAAATAGTAACAATAAAGTGTAAATGACATCTTGGGACTGAAATGCTAACCATCACACTCTTACTTTTTGCCACCTCTCTCCTGTACCCTTTCATGGTCGCATCAACCTTTTTTAAGCTAACAGTAAAGGATGATATTCGGTTGAGCTGAGGGTGTGAGAAGTGTTAAGTCCCCATTAGCCCTCTCATGGTCACGTCAACTCTACAATTTAATTTGAAGTAATACCAGATGATTTTATTCGGCTGAGGGTGTGTGTTTATAGAAGCCTGGGAGTGTTAATGCAGTCTCCATTAATCGTATCACAGTCGTGTTAAATTCAGTACATATCTTGGCTAATAACAGCCGATTTTATTCACTTGTGGGCGAGTCATAGTACCTTAGTGTTATATTCTATTGCCCTACCTCATCCATCCCTTTATCCTCTTTCTCTTCTTGTTCCCCCATCTTCACCTTCACCACTTATTTCAACACTTGGCCCTCTCCTTTCTCAAGTTCGTACTCCTATCCCTTCATCCTATACTTTACCCTTCTCTCTGGCCATCTGTTAATTGCTAGCCGAGGTCGTGTTATTTTATTCTAGCAAACACCAGACAAGTTTACTCATCTTTAGGCTGACTCTCTAGCAGTTAGTTTTTTTTTTAAATGCTTTATCTAATCCAGTCAATTCAAGCAGTCTTCCCAAAGTATAGTATAATCAACTGGAGATAGCAAGAAAATAATTAAAACAATGTACTCATAGTAATGGGGTTGAATCTAGTTTCCTGCAAATCATAAACCGTTTTTTCGCCATTTCTAGCTTTCATTTGCCTTCCCATTCATCACATCTCACTCCAGTTAACTATTATACTTCTTAAATACCTGAGGAAACCTACTCTATTCTATCCTTGATCTTTCCCCTTCCAGCCATATAGTGAGTCAGTCTTTCCACATATCCCAAACTACTTTTTCCAGTGTTACTTCCATTTTCTTCCCCCTAAAAGCATCACACCTCACTCCATCCGCTATCATATTCCCTAATGCAAGGCTGAAGAAAAAAAAACCCTAGTAATTATTTTTATTTTCCAGTCATGTTGTGAGAGTAAAGTCTTGTTTCACCACTAATATCAAGTAACTTATTCCCTCTTTCTTACTTTCATTTTCCTTACCTTTTATCCTTCCCTCACGCCATCCACTATCACACACCCCAAATGCAAAACTAAGAAATAATCCCTGTTCTTACGCCTTCTCTCAAACCACCTTTTTCAGAATTTCTCACATTTATTCTACTTCCCCTTTTATCACCCACCCCCCATCCAATATACTCCCTAAACACTGGACTACACATGAAGGAAAAAAATCGCTATTCTCTTCCTTCCTTTTATCCTTTCTTATCCTACGTCGTTTTCAACCCTTTAATCCCAGTTTTGCAGAGAGAGACTTTTCACCTCATCCCCCCTTTCCCAACTCCCTCCCATCCTTTCTCACCCCTCCCATCCCAAAGTTACCTTCTTCACCTTCCCATCATCCACCTTTCATTTCGCCCTCCTGTTTTCTCAGCTATCCTTTCTTCCTTTCCATTATTCAACCTTACCTTATCCCCCCGCATCACCTAATTTCCCCTTTTCTCCCCTCTCCGATCATCCATCACTCTTTTTTATCCCTTCCATCATGCAGCCTCCCAGCTTCTTTCCCTTCTCCTGTTATACATCATTCCTTTCTTCCCTTCCCGTCATCCACCTTTCCTTCTTTTCCTCTCCATCATCATCCATCCTTCCTTCATTTCCTCTAACGTCATACACTCTCTATCCGTCAACCTATTCTTCTCCATTCTTCATTCGCTTTTTCCTTTCCATTCCTTCAGCGCATCCTTCATTTTCCCTTCATTCTCCTTCCTCATCACTCCTCCTTTCTCCACCCATCTCTGACCATCCAACCTTCCTTTCCTTATCTTCCCCTTCTCCTTGTCTGCACCATTCCCCCTCCACCATCCAGACTTCCCTCTCTCTCCTTTCCATCCACATCATTTACCCATGTTCCTCTCCTTTCCCATCACCCACCTTCCCTCCCACCCTTTCCCTGTGCTTCCCCTAATGTCATCTACTTTCTCTCACTTCCCACACCAATTCCTTTCCTTCATCCTTTTCTCCTTTCCCCAGCTTCCACCATAAACCTTCCTTTTTCCTTCCCATTTTCCACTCTCTCTTCCTCTGCCATCGTTTCCTCCCATATTACCACCCCAAAATATCATCAAATCTTCCCTTTCTTCATCTTCTTCTTCTTCTCCCTCCCATGATTTAACTATTTCTGAACATTCTTCTTCCTTTTCCTTTGATATGTTTTTCCCATCCCTTCTCCACCCATCACCCTCCCTCCCCTTCGTCCCCCTTCCATCATCTACCCTGACTTTCATAATTTCCCTTCCATCTTCCATCCTCCCTTTCATAATCTTCCATTATCCATCCTACCATTCTTCTCCCTCCCATCATCCATCCCACCTTTCTTCCCCTTCCCATCATCCACCACCACTTCTTCGTCCCTCCCATCTGTACATACCCACCACATCATCCAGCCCTCCTTTCTTCTCTCCGGCCCTTCATACTCCACCCTTCTACTCCCCATCCCATCACCCACCCTCCCATTTTTTCCCTTTCCACCCCCCCTTTCATGTCCCCCCTCCCCTCCTCCTTTCATCCTTCTTCTCCCCCTCCCATCACCAACCTTTCCTCCCCTTCCCATCAGCCATCCTCTCTCTCTCTCTCTCCTACCCCTGCCTCCCATCCCATCTCGCCGCCCCCAACACATCGCCCTCCCCCAGCCGCAGTATTTCACCCCTGACAAGCCTACCAAAGCTATGTTATCAGTGAACATTTACGGCAACGGCCTGAGCATGTTTATGGCAAGGCGTCCCGGGTCCGTCTTGAGAGTGAAGGCGGCAATTGTGGCCGGTCGGGGGGTTGACGCATAATCAATAGTCGTCGTAAGTCACCCACCCCCCCGTCAAAACTTCCTGCGACACCCTGTAATTACAAACATACTTGCTGATCGAATCCCCTCCTCAGCCCCTTCCCAACCCCACCCCACACCACCAACACACTCGGCCCCTCTCATTCTGGGGCTCAGAGGGGTGGTGTGTGGGGATTGTGGGGGCGATGGCCAATGGACGGACGATGTGGGGAATGTGTGGGGGGGTTTTGAAGGAGGAAAGAGGTCTGAAATAGTGATGGATGGTGGAGTAATGCGTATGGGGGTCCTGGAGAGAAAAGGGGAAACCTGAAATGGTGTTAGACTATGGGGAAATGTGTGGGGTTTCGAGGAGAGAAAGAGACATTAAAACTGATCCCGATTAATGGTGAGGAGAGGTATGGGGATTTTGAGAGGAAGAAATAAAGTCTAAACTGGTCCTAAATTGACTTCGAAAAATGGAGGTGAAATACGAAGGTTTTAAGGGGTAGAGAAGGGGTCCGATATGGTGTTACAATTTTCTCTTGACTGAAGGTGGGGAAATGTTTGGTGCGGATGGGGAAGAGAAGCGATGTCTAAAATGGTCTACGATATTGAGGAAATGGGTGGGGGAAGAAACTGTGTCTGCTATAACTTAGAACTGATCTCGATTCAAGGTGGATAA
>JAGKTI010001051.1:77808-88161 GCA_018397915.1 Birgus latro | reverse complement strand
AAGGAAATGAGTCTGATATGGCTTAGAATTTACCTTGATTAATGATGAATGAAAGTATGGAGGTTTTAGGGGGCAGGAAAGAGGTTTGAAAGTATTAAAAAATTATGCACATTAAAAGGGAATTGTTCAAACCAGTAAGAGAAAATAATGTTAATATAAGACACTTTGATAAAAGAAAATGTTAAATATAATTCGTTTAATGATGATGCTGTGAGGAACTATATGGAAAAACTGAAGAGTCCACAAGGGATTTTAAGACTCAGTGCTGAGGTTCTATACGGAGAGTTTTGGGGCGGGGTGACTCTGAAGGTGTGAATAAATGATCGGGTGCTGACAGGCTGCTGCATGGAAGATTTTTTTTTGGCAAGGTGTTGGTGATGGGGTGACGGCAGATAATCGTAGGAGTGAGTGGGAGGTAGGCAAGGGTTTAACGTCTTTAATATTGGGGCAGAACAACTTCAGTACGGTGACGGAAGGATTTTTTTTTTCGTTTCCTTTTGTTATCTTCTGCGATTATATCCAGCTGCACAGAGACTTTTCAAATTCAAGAGGTTAACTAAAGCCTTCGTTAACTCTGACTACTGCAGAGCTCTCCAAGACTAAATTAAATCGTCTGGTAAAAGCAAGAATAAACTATAATTGATGACATCACCAATTTCAAGTGCAGCAAAAGGAGGACCTATACTTATGGGCTTAGGAGACTTTGAAGCACCTTTTCCTTAGCGATTCATTTTTTTTTTCTAATGTAAGGAAGAAGGAACCAAAGACCAGAAGCCCGCGAATCGCTCCTTTCAAGAAAACAAACAAACAAACAATACAAAAGACAGCCAAATTCAAGATCCGTTCATCATGTTACTTCTTAATTCCTAGCGCTACGAGAGGTCTATCCAGTGCTTCATTATATCGTCTCATGATTGCAAGAATCCACCTACCCATCATTCAACACTTTACAGCCTCACCAGGAGCGTAGGGACCCGGGGCTAGAAAGTGTGAGACGAATCAGAATACACAATGTTGAGGAGTTAGGGTTGATAAGGAAAGTGACCCGATTGGTTGTTGCTACTGAGAGAGGAAAGATATTGTTGAGAAAAGAGAAAGTAGCTTGTGGTCTGAAGTTATGCTGGAGAGGAAAATCGCTGAGATAAGGTTCGGGAAATCTTATACTATTGTAGGTTAAGGAATGATGGTCAGGCCCTTCGATATGGTGACGCCTTTGTTTTATTTTATTTTTTGTTACTGCCAGACATTTTACTTCGCCTTGTGACTGACCCTATCGTGAGGGAATTAATGAAGGCTGTATCTAACCCTTCCATTAAAATGAAAAAAATCGTCTGGAAAGCAAAATATATAAAGATGTCCCCACACTGATTGGTTTAAGGAAGGAGTTGACCAGGTGGGCCGTGCTTGCTGAGAGAGAAAATCGAGTATTGAGATGATAAGGAAGCCGGACGCTGTTCTGGATAGGGAAATGACTGGTTGCAAAATGGATGAGACAATGTGTGAGAAAAACTGGAGTGGTTTGTGGATGAAGGTTAAAGAGGAGAGTGACCAAGAGAGAAGGTGTTACTGAAAAAGAGAAGTTATCGCTGAGAATGAGAAGCTATTATTGCGAAAGATACATGGTTTGAAGTTAAATGTGACACTGCATAAGAAAAACTGGAATGCTGTATGCTGAGGGATGAGGATCAAGCAGGAAAGCGACAGAGTAAGGTGTTGCAGTTCAGAGAAAAACGATTATTGAGAAAGGTGAATGATCTGAAGGTACTGAAGCAGGAAATGATTGCTTATAAAATGGGCCAGACAAGGTATAGGAAAAACTAGATTAGACTGATGACTCAAGATTAAAGAGGAAGCTATCCGAGTGAGATGTTGTTACTGAGAAAGATGATGATGATAAGAAAAGTGATATGAATCTACAGAGAAAAGAGAAATGGCTAATTATAAAATGGATGTAAAAGGATGTGGGGGTAATTAATAAGGTTCAGGACTGTAGGTTTATGAGGACAGTGACCATGCGGGAAGTAATTATCAAGAGTGACTGAAGCAAGAGTGAAGATACAGTGATCTGAAGTTAATGGCTGATTTTGGAACAGACGAGACATGGTATGGGAAAATGAGTGTGTGATGTGGAAGAGCAAAGCAATGTAATCTAGGAAGGGTGAGATATGAGCGGATGTGGAAAGGCAACTGCAAGGGGTTTTTATAGGATTTAAGTGGAACCTGTAACAAATAAAAGAAATTTACACAGATGCAGTTGCGGTCGATGATTTACTTTTGTTATATGTGCTTTACCTGTCGCTATAAGAATGATATATGTACAGGGTAATTATGAAAATTGCTATAACATACAGAAGTTTGCCGCACACGATTTTGGGATTCTTGATTGGGGTGACATGTAATTAGCCACTTCACTGCCATCATGTACTACGTCGTTTAATTATTACTAACCACAAACCTTTATATTTAACTTAAGAAAACTCCCATGGTGAAACGATTAGAAACCATCTTAGTTAACCCCTTTAATTAAATAGTGTCTTTACGTTTACTCTCATCACCGAACAGTCGATGATGTTCAGTTTGAGAATTCTTCTGATTAGGAAAGGTCACGAGAACACACTTTTTACGGATGTGACTGTGGTTAATGAGGCAGGTGTGTGCTGAAGAAACACTGATCGAGAGGACTGAGGGGCACTAAGGTGATGTGAAGCTATGACATTAAGTTCGCATACTCCATAGTCAGTACTCATGCCAGCTGAGGAGGCCCAATATCACGTTACGACTCTATTCCTGCACATGGTTCTATACTCGCACAATATGTTCTCTTTACACGAACAATGTCGACTTTGAAAAGTTTATAAATAACATGCCAAGGAATATTAAAGTATTTTAGTGGGAATAGGGCTAGGACGACGACGACGACGACAACGATAATCATAATGATTCGACGACGACGACGACGATGATGATGATGAACAATCATTAGGATGACATGTCGATAACGGTGTTAATGTTGAAAAATAAATGGCCTAGGAAGAGGAACTAAAACAGTCTCTTAAGCTCACAAACCTCGGTTTGTATGCGTGGAGAAGAGAAGCACAGGAAACCAGATCAGTGAAATCAGAAATAAAAGTACGATAAAAAGCAAGTCCAGCAGCTACCGTGTTTGTATCTCGGTAATAATTATGTCGAGATCCACTAAGCCTTCATCTCTTTCCTCTCGCCCTTTCTAACGTTAATTAAGTTTCATAAGAGGGTTCCCACGGCGGCCTGGGTGGTGAGGGGTGTTCTTAGTGAGGTTTCTTGCCCTAGGTTTTGTTTCGGGCGGGGGGAGCAGGTGTTACATTGCTTAACACGTCCAGAATGCAACACAAAGTACCTGAGTCCGATTCCCGTGCTGGTCAGACTTTTAGACACATTTGTTTCCCATTTATCCCCTTTAAAGCAAGCAAAGCAGCTGAGAACCTTGTTGTATCGAATGTTGTGGATCGTATTCTAAGGGAAAAATTAGACTTAGCAAAACATTAATTATCAGCTTTAATAACCCTCGCGATAGTGACAGGTGTTAAGCCTCCCATCGCACCTGAAGCAAGAACAAAACCTCCATTTCTTTCATTTTTATTAATTTATATTTCTTAATTATATTTTTTAGTTAAGTGTCCGTCTGGCTAATTATCTATCTATCTGTCAGTCTGTCTATGTATCTATTTACCTCTCGTCTGACGCAGCATCTTGTGAGGCTGGTCTCGACAAAAGGACCTCCAGGCGTTTCCACCCATCTACTCAGTACTGACCCCTCTTCCCACCACACCACCACCCACCCTTACACTCACTTGCGCCTGCTCTCGTCTGTCTGTCTGTCTGTCTGGGTGGGTGGTATCACAGTTTCACATTTTTTTCACCTATATCCTTCTTCTTTGTGCCTAAAATGTTTCACAATAACTCCGATAAAATTCTTCCTACCTTTAGACACCTATATTTAGCTTCGTAGATATTTTTCGAACTTGAGGAGTCAGATACAGCCTTCATTAATACGTTTAATACAAGAGGTCTTTCCTAGGCTGAATGAAATCGTCTGGAGACAGCAAGAATAAAATTTAAAAAGGACGTCGCTGATGAAGGAAATATCTTGTAATTTTTTCTCTTAACATTATTTTCTCCGCTGCCTTACACATTTTCCTCTTTCCTACCCTACAGCCACATTCTGTTTACGCGCTGTCTCCAAGCTTATAGTTTTCTCATTATTACTACTTTGCGTGTTTCCATCTCTTTCATTTTGTTTAACTTTTTCTGTTGCCTTTATCCCCTCCTTCCCTCATTCTTTTCTTTTTCCTACTTCCAAGTCTCTGATTTTATCTTCATCACTTCTTAGGTTACTTCCACGCCTCTCTTCCCCCCTCTGCCTTATCCAGCTTAATGTTGTACCCTCTATCTATTCAATATTTCTTCCATTCTCCACACCAACTTACCCCTCGGCCTCCACCCTCCCCTTCTCTCTTCACAACACTCACCCTTCCTTCTTTCTCCCCCTTCTTATCATCCACCCTTCCTTTCTTCTTCTTGTATCTTGAACTTCCCCTCTTCTGCACCCCCCGGCCACCCCTCACCCCAGCACTGCATAGGCTCTCCCCACGTTGTTCTTCTCCATACCTTACCTGCCCATTCTCCCCATTCTGATTTCTGGTTTATCACCCTTGTAATGTCCTCCACTCTTCTTACTTTACAATCCCTCATCTTAACTCAGCCTCCATCCCCCAGCGCTTCACACTCCACTCCCTATTATCACTCACCTCTTCTCCATTCACACTCCTACTCTCCCATCAACCACTCTCCCGTTTTTCTTTCTCCCTCACTCTTCCCTTCTTCTTCCCCTCTCATCATCCACTTCCGCTCCTCAACTTTGCATAACTTCTCTCCATCCTGATCCTCATACCTTAGCATCCCCTATCCTTGCCCCGTCACCATCCTAATACCCTCTATTCTTTTCTCCTTACCTCAGACTCCCTTATCTTATCTCAAACTCCAATCTCCCACGACTACACACAGCTCCAAACTCCACTCCTTCATCACGCCTCGACTCCCTCCATATTCCTTTTCTCCCCTGCCCTCATCGAACCTCCCATTTTCTTCCCCCTTTTCTATCCCCCATCCTTCCTTCCTTTTTCCCCTCATATCATCTCCTCATCCGAACTTTTCATATGCCCCCCATGTCGAATCCCTCCATACTTTAGCTCCCCACTCTCCCTTCTCTAATTCTCCCTAGGCTTGTCACTCTCATACTAATCTCCATTCTCTTCACCCTACCTCACACTTCCTCATCTTATCTCAAACTTCAATCTCCCGCCTCTAACCACAGCTCCACACTCCACTCCCTCTTATCATTCACCTCCTGTCTCTCGAATCATTCACTCAAGTTCCCCTTAACTCGCCTCCCATCTCCTCAGACCAGTTGCTTCTTCTCACGTCTCTCGTTATCCTGTGTTGTCTTCTAACCTCACATTTCCCTCTTCCATCTTAATCTCTCATAAGGAAAACTAGTAATTTCTTCTAGTTAAGGCCTATGACTATTCAGCTGCGGGTGTGTTCATAATAGTCTGAGTGTGTTAATTCTGCCAGTGCCTCTCATGTTCGAGACAATTCTTGCATATTGTACCAACTACCGGCTGATTATTTGATTCAGCTGACAATGAATCACAGTTTTACGAGTATTAATACATTCACTATTAAATCCTTTAGTGATCGGGTCAACTCTAGTACGCTATTACAGCTAACGACAGACTATTACATTCAGACTAGTGGGCCGGAAGACTCATGAGTTAATTTTTCACGAACATTCCACATAAATCTCCATCTAATTCCTCCTCCAAACATTTCTTATCTCTCACCTCAAAAGTTCTCTCTGTCCTTTACTCGTGTACTTCTTACCCTTTACCTATCCTTACCACCACCCTGCTCCCACTCTAAATCTCAGCTCTTAAATTTTCTCTCCCTGTTCTCTCCTCTTTCGTCGGAGAATCCTCTATCCATCACCCTTTCCCCCTTCCTTTGTCCCCTCTTCTCCCCTTTCCTTGCGACCCCCCAGTCCATCAGCCCCTTACCCTTCCCCTTCGCTTATCCCCGCTCCCTCTCCCTCTCCCCTTTTCTTCTTCTATCTTCTCTCCTCCCCTTTCCACTATTTTATCGTCGTTTTTATTTCACTGTATAGTTACATTATAAGCTCTTCTGTAAAAATAGCCATGAATGAACCAAGATGTCTGTTGCTGTTTGCTTTCCTTTGTGCTCCTCCTAGACCCTTCCTATCCTTCGCCCTCCCCTCGGTCCCTAGCTCCTCCTTATCCTACACCTCCTTCCCCTCCCCATAAACACACACCTCCGTCTTTTAACATGCGCGGTTACGACCTTGAGATAAAAAGAAACCTAATTAAATGGGCACCTCACTCGCGGTAACACCCATCATATTCCCTCCACATTACCCCTTCTTGCCCCCGCCCCTTTCTGTCCTCTTCTAAATTGAACCTAACCCTGAGCCTGAGCACAAAAGGGGCCCTGTAGTGCGAGAAATGGGCCAGCCTCATCCATGTTGGTTACTAGATGGGCATCGGAAGCCTAGATTTGCGCTGTCTAATCAAGTGTTGCTAGACTGTAACATAGGACTAAGCGGTGTTCATTCCCTTGGTAGGCAAACAGAAGTCACAGGCACTCATGGCTACATTGCAAGCACTCTCCAGACAGCATCATCTTGAGACAAAATGGCGCAGATGACCACTCTCTCTCTCTCTCAAGCCTGGGGGAGCTCTAGAAACACAAGAGATCGTAGTTATAAAGAATCCTACGTAGATTTAAAGATAAGCAAGTCTCCACAACAGTCAGATATTATCACCTCTCTCTTGCTTATCGTAGTTTGTCCGTTTAATATCCCCTCTCATTTGACGACCGTTTGGCAGCTGTAAGAATAAAGACAAAAGACTATACAGGCAATCTTACACAGAACTCCAGGCTTAGAAATCTTTATAAATGCCTTTCGGGGAGGAGTGGGAGGGGCAGGAGGGGGTTTTTATCACCGATCAGTTAATTGGAAAGTTAGTATTTAGCATCTCCCAGTCGTCTCAGCGCGTCACTAACTCGCGCCTATAACTCATTCTATCTCAGCCACAACGTGTAATTAGGACCACTTCTCCTGATTGTCTGTTGGTTGCCCCTCCGTTCGTCTTACCCTTCTCACCCTCCTCCTCCTCCTCTTTCTTCTTCCCTCACCCCTCCCACCCTCTTGCTCCTCCTCCTGCTCTTTCTTCTTCTTCCCTCCCACTCCCTCCTTCTCCTCCTCCATTCGTCTTATCCTTCTCCTTCTTAACCTGCTACTTCTCGTCCATCTATTCTTCTTCCTCCTCCTCTTTGCTTCTTCTTCCTCCTCCTCCTCCCTCCAGCCACCTCCGTTCGCTTTATCCCTCACCTCCCTCTTTCCCTCCCTCCCTCGTCCTTATTTCTCTCTCCCTGTTTCACATTTTTTTTTTCTGTCTGCTGCTTAAAAAAAAAAAAAAATCTTTCCTTTTTCTCTTGTTCTTTGAACTACTGGCTCACTTTTTACATGATTTCTGTTTGTCTGTCTGTTTGTCTCTGTCTCTGTCTCTCTCTCTACTCACTGGACTGTCCTCACATTCACGCATTCCCACACACCTGCCCCTCATCAACTGTTTCTTATTCCACCTCCAATTCATCCATCTTCCGCTATCACCACATCTCATCTAAGCTTGTCTCAGTGCCTTCTCATTCCTCACGCAATATCTCTCTATTCATCACGGTATCCTCACATTCACGCATTTCCCACACACCTGCCCCTCATCTACAAACTATCCTCGCATTCTCGCAATCCCACAAACCTATCTCTCATCCACTTTCTCTTAATCCCCCTCCCCCTCATCCATTTTGCCTTCACCCACCTTCTCTTCATCCTACTTCCCCGACGGCAGTATATCATTCAAACCTGCCTCATCATCCTTCACCCCTTGGCTCTGTCTTCATCAATCTGCTCTCATAGTTGCCAAAAAAGGTCTCACAGTCTCTCAATATTTAGTTCTTGTTCTCCATCTATACGTGTCTCTCATGACTGGTTCGGACCGATATATAACAGTGCCTCATTCAAGACGTGCTATCTCATTCATCACGTCGTATCTCGGTACCCATCAGTCTGCTTTCACATTCACTCCAAACACGCAACATTCATCTCTCTTGTTCATTCTACGAGTGTACCTCTAACTCATTCCTACCACCCTATTCTCGCTGACCTGAGAGCACTTGTAATATCTTCGTCGGCCATTTATTTAGCATGGTACACCTTAATTTCCTCCTGTACGTAGATTATTTAAACAATGTCAATACTAAACACAAATAAGGGGCATACAAAAGAATACTACCGTGCAATATACAAAATAAATCCATAAAGAGGCGTTCAGCAAAGAGTGTTTTTATCGAATCAAGAGTTAGATATAGCTTCATTAAGACCCATGTAAAAAAAAAAAAAAACTCTCCACAGGTTGAATATAATCATCTAGAAATAGCAAATATAAATAAACATGACGCCAGTGGAGTGAAGGAGTTAATTACCTATTTCACTTGACACTGTAAATACAAAAAGTTACATCCATCTGGCCACAAGCAGAAAAATACGGCACATCGGCTGGTCACAGAAGCATTGTAAAAAAGAAGAAAAAAGTGTCACATCCACCTGCTCACAAAGGCACTGTAAAAAAAAATAACGTCCCATCCAAATGCTCACAAAGATACTGTAAAAAAAAAAAATAAAAGATAATATAGCATCACAGCCACCTGGCCACAGAACCACTGTATCCACCTTCAGTTACCCTACTAATAATGTACTATTCCCATCTGATGCCCAGACATTCTTCCACATCTTCCTACTTTACTAAACATCAGATCTATATAGACATCAGTCACACATTCGCGTAAATCCACAGTATAAAATATGAACAAAATATCCACCTATCTGCATAAAACATCAACATCCATCTTACCATACAAACACCAAGTATATATCCACCTGGCCTCATAATCATCCATTTCCACCCGAAGATGGCTTTATAAACATTAACTTCATATCCACGTTCTCCTATACACATCAATTCCACATCCACCTGGTCCTATAAACATCAGCTTCACATTAACATAGCCTTCATAAGCATATCCCTGCCCCTTCCTCCAACTCTCCAACCCCCAACTCTCCAGCCCCCAACTCTCCAACCTCCAACTCCCACCTCCCAACCCCCAACTCTCCAACCCCCAACTCCCCCCTCCACCCCCCATCAGATGAGCAGAGGGGCGGGCAGGGTTAGGTCATCATATATCATTCAACCCTGCCTGCTAATTCCTTCCAACTATTTCCGAGCGTCAAGGGAGGAAGCGTTTATCGGTATCCCCGTCTGATTGGCTCACACCGACGACAATTGTGTGTAATTGCTTCACATCGGATTAGTGTTGATGGCATCGATGGTGTTGTGTCTGTCGGTCTCTCTATCGACCAAGAGATTCTCAGAACGTTTGAGTCATCCCTGCTGTCCCTCGATTCTCAGTCTTCTTTTATTCTACTTGTTTTGCTCTCACACTTCTGTCAGTTTCTCTTCTCTCATATCCTGTTCGATCAACTAGATGCATTTTCTGCTTCAGACCAACCGCCATATATTTTCATTCAATACTCTTTCATCTGTTCGTTCCCTTTATTTTCTCCCCACTCTAAACACCTACATCAGGGATAAAGAAATTCTAGGCGAGAAAAAAAAATGGATTGGTATTCTTTAGTCAGATCGCTGTAAATCCTATTACCAAGATCTATATTCCTGATCTTTCTCATTAATTCACCTGCTATTGTCCTCCTCTCCATTATTTCTCAACTATCTCTCAAAATCTAGCTTCACTTATTCTTTCATGCATGAAAAGACATGAAAATCATTTACATGAATTAGGACTACTCAGTCGGATATATTTTAAACTCTCTTGAGGAGCTATTATTGTTTTCCCATCATCAATCATCATAACCTCGCTAACTCTTCTCGTCTCTCTCTCCACATTTTCTCATCTTCAAATCATTCATCCTCCAGGTTCCAGTCTAATGTATTTTCAACTCTTTCAACAGGTCTTTCAGTTCTTACAAATTCTTACCTGCCTGTTCTTTTTTTCTTATCTTCCTACCTTTTTATCCGTCTAAGACACTTAATATAACCCACCTTCTCGAAACGAAAAAGGACTTAAAAATCAGATATCTGGATCGGCATTTCTCAAACGGATGTATTTTTAACTCTTTACGACCTTTTGTGTTGTGAATATAAGAGGTCAGTGAAAGGGGGG
>JAGKTI010001051.1:53481-67788 GCA_018397915.1 Birgus latro | reverse complement strand
CTTAATTCACTAGATAAGACATTACTGACCCTTCACCTCCTCCTTATGCAGTTCAAGTCAATACCTTTCACCCAATACCTTGATTTCGAACTAATTATCATCACTGCTTAAATGAACAAGATTTCATGACACGATTTCGAGATAGGGTAAAGGGACTTATGATCGAGAATCAAAATACTTTACACACACACACACACACACACACACACACACACACACACGAATCATCACTGTCGGTGTCCATGACGGGGAGTACCAGGTCTGTTAAGAATAATTTGTGTCCTGGGATTACCGAATCTGACTGAAAATACAGCCACGCAAGCAAATCAATCTCACTGATATTCACATCCCCCTTCATGCCTTCCAGCAGTAAAGAGAATCAAGTTCCCAACCGTTTACCGTAAAAAGAAATAGAAGTAAACCGAACAGGTAACTTTACTAAAACGTAAATAAAAACGGGGAAAAAATCAAGACACAAACCCTCATTTCCGTCTGCCTCACTCCCGCACCCCTCTTCCACGCACCCACGTGTATATACTGAATTAAAGGCGTAATGAATGAAAGTCTACGGTATAATTATTCCACTTTGCCAAGTGATCTTCAATAAGCATTTGACTGATCATAATAAGAACGATACTAAGCAATGGATTTTAACATTGCTCGAGAATGACCTATGAGGTTGATTAGAGGTATAAATGTATGTTATTTCTTTATCTTTTCATATAAATTTGCCTGGAGATTCAGAGATATCAAAGAGACTGAAAAGACATACATAGACAGAGTTAGCTACACTGCCCTCTCTCATCACAGCCATATTTCAAGGTATGTGCGATTAGGACTACCTGGATTAGTAGGTATAAAGTTTCATAATTCCATTCATACATAAAATATGTTCTAAAATTGCAGCTTTAAAAAACTTACGAGAGTGTGAGTTAATTTATGTTCCTGTCTGCTGGCATCAGTATATTTGCTTCTAATTGGACGTGGTAATCCTGTACCTATGAAAATTTGAGATGACTGATGTTACTTAACTCGCAAGCAATTGATAAAGCTGGGCCACTGATTTGCACAGATACCTGGGTGTAAGTTGATAATATTGCATCTAATTGAACCCAGACTTTTGCCTGCTTCTTATGTATCATCCTATGTTTGGCTCTTCTTATTAACCTGTATTGCTGTCTACCTGTCTGTTTATCTGCACTGATGTCTGTATCTCCATCGATCTTCCTATTTATTAATCGATCTCTCTTTACTTATCAGTTTTTATCTGCCTGACTGTCTACCTATTTATACTGTCTACCCATCAATGTTTATCTAACTAGAGACTTATTTATCGCCTCTTCTTATTAACCTGTGTTTCCACCTACCTGTCTTTACCTGCACTCATGTCTATCAACCTTTCTACCTACACATCGACCTGTCTACTTGTCTGTCAGTATTTTTCCTGGCTTTCTACCTTCCTAACTCTCTACCTGTCTGCATCTACCTGTCTATCTAACTACAAACTTATCTATCGCTTCAGTGATCTGAGACTTTATCTGGATGTCGAGGAAGAGAAAAGCATCTTCAGAAATCTTTAATTCTTTGGCTGTGTTGAGTTTGTGAAGTTGAATTTAATCGTCCTTCATAAGCTTAAATAAAATGTAAAGTTCTCTATTCCAGGTCAAACTGGTAACTGCGATTATTATTATTGTTATTATTATTATCATCATTGTTTTTATTATTATTTTTATTATTATTAATTATTATTATTAATTCATTTCAATGCCCTAGCTTTCCCACGAACACAGTAATTCGTCTGTATTCAACCGAAACATAGTGCAATTCTAGGAATATAATTTTAATCTAACTCATCACCACTCAGTCATGCCACTCTATGATTCCCTCCCTCATGTCTTCCGCTTCACCCTGATCCTGTGTATCCAGCAGTACACTCAAGGACTTTGTTGTAACTTTAAATCTTGCTCGTCGTATTCTACAGGAAGGCAAACTTACGCTACTTTTTAAACCCTCGTACAGACAACAGGCATCATTCTAAGCCTTCATTTTTCCCCATTCTCGATCATGTTATTATCCTGCCAATTTTCAGTCTTGCCTACTTTTGCTTATCATTTTCACCTAGCCCAAGAACATCACTAACTCCTCCTGTCTCTTGATGTTATTCCATTTAGAAAGACCGTGTATCGGAGAGGTTTATCAGGGCTTTATGTAACCTCTCCGATTAGAACTCTTTAAAGCTGGATACATTTGTCTGGAGTTACCAAGAACAAAATAAAAGACAGGTTATTGTAGAGAAGGGAACACCACCACCATTACTCACAGATCACCTTCATATGCACTTCAATTCACTTCGCTGTACACTACGAAGTATTCAGTCCTCTTACGACTGCAGATATCTGAACCTTAATTCTTGCTAACGTTGGACGATTTCATTCAGCTTTAAACGAGTAAGCCCTTCGGTGTCTAAGTATGTGAATGTCTCCCCTAACCCTCTGATGACGAGGTATAGCTCAGTTAATTATTCTTGTCACCGCCAGACGATTTTATTCAGCTTAGGAGTGAATGAAGGACGTTGGTAAATCTGTATCCTGCTAAATGAGTTTGGGGTCCTCGTTTGCCACAGTGATTCCTTTCTCTATATCGAGCATTTCTACAATACTACTGATGGTGAAAAATTAGCAGCAATATTCCACCAACCTTCTTTTAGGGGATAGTGAGGGGACTGATGGTGTTTGTATGATCAGGCAGCTCCATCGCCCAATCATATATCGGTGCCATCACGGGAAGGCGTCCCTCACAAGCATCAAACAGTGAAAAAACTGAAAAAATTACTCCCAAATCTAGTCCTGCTTCTACCATTCTTATACGCAAAGGCCTGAATCCTGCAACAAGACTTAGGACAGACTTGCAAGTCAGGCTTGGGAGGGTCCTAAAGTTTGAGCGCACGCCCTAGCCAAGTCTGACTCAACAAGCACGATCAGGCCGTATGTTAAATCGTGCCACAAGCCTGACTCCAGGAAGCCAGACCCAGGTCGAGGAATTAAATCAAACGCTTGAACGTTCCCGCAGCAAACAACTGTAGCACAGAGTTTATTTATCGACACCGGCGGATGAGGCATGAAATTTATAAGAAACCGAGGCAAAAACTGAAGTAAGAGTACCTGACGGAGCGAAGGTGTTGAAAAGGGACACCTTCCTGCGGTGACACCGATAAATAAGCATAATCGCTGCCCAGTAATACAAACTACCCTCATTTATATTCTAATATCATTAAAAAGAGATGGAGGAGTGCATGAGAGGGTAACGTTAGTTGGAGTACACAAAGCCCACGTCCAGATAACCATGGGGCAGCAACAAAAAACACCCAAAACTGAGTGAGGCTAAGGTGTGTTGGTTAAACTCTAAAGAAATTCAAATATTTTATGTTCTTATCCTTCATTTTCCCATAGGCAGTTCACGTAAGGCAAAACATAGCCTACATTACAGTCGTGCAGCAGTATCCGAAACAACAGTGGTAGATGATAATGTGACAGTTTATGTTATGATGGTTTCAATATCCATGGTCGTCTAAGGAACTGAATTACATCGTCTATATCCAACATCAATATCACTTCAGTGGGAATAACCTACCCGTATCGATCTGTCTACCTATCTGTACGCCTCTCTGTCTCCCTACACATCTACACTATACCTGTCTCTATCTGTCTATCTATCTATTTACAGCCAGATATTAGCATGAGGGAAAAGGATCACAATGAAAAAAACATCAGAACTGCATTATAAGGATTTCAACACCAAATGCATCAGATAGCTAAAGAACTGAATGCAACGGACTATACAAGCATCATTTAAGCAATAATGAAATAAAACTGAAGGAAAATAACTTAACAATTCCTGTAACAGTTGTATCAGGCAGTGTGAGAAACTGTTTAGGCTACACCATGTATTTAATGTAGTGTTGGATAATGCAAGGAAGGCAATGTTGTATAAACAGAGCAAGACAATGATTGCAAGAGTAGCGGGTATAATGAAAACCGTTCAACATCGGTCACAGTACTCCCCAACAATAAAGGAAATGAAGCAAATCGCCTTAGTAAATAGTACATCAGAGTACAGAAGGCGATACCGTACATTTATCTTCATTACCGACAGCCAAATAATTTCTTGTATTGGTAAATGTTCCCTGCAAAGACTTTCAGGCACTCGTTCATTTTAAGGTGGCTTGGAGATGACTTGAGGAATAAAGTGTATATTCTGATATCTTAATCTTTGCTTCCTTGTGTACATTACTGTTTTATTTTCTCATATTCCTGATTTCAGTTTTGTTCCGCTTTTACAATGGTATATTTTTTTCTTACTTTTCCTAGTGCTTGTTGCTCTCTCTCTCTCTCTCTCTCTCTCTCTCTCTTTCTCCCTCCTCCTCCCTCTCCTTCCCCCCCTCCTCCCCTCTCTTCCCCTCCCCCTCCCCCCCCCCCCCCCCCCTTCTCCATCTGGTTCNATATCTTAATTTTTGCTTCCTTGTGTACATTGCTGTTTTATTTTCTCATATTCCTGATTTCAGTTTTGATCCGCTTTTACAATGGTATATTTTTTTCTTACTTTTCCTAGTGCTTGTTGCTCTCTCTCTCTCTCTCTCTCTCTCTCTCTCTCTCTCTCCAAGCATCCTCATCCCCCTGTACCATCTTGCACAACACTCCGGCTCCATAATTCGATGACGTGACACACAATTACGGATAATTAGTGGTGTGTCCGAGTCCAGGGCCGTAAAGAGCGATTAAGACTTGGGTAACGCCAGTCCGGATGCCTGTAACCGGACTGGGTGAGTTACGGTCCGGCCCGATATTTAGGTCATTAGTCTCGGCCATTGGGTGGAAGCCGCTGGTAATGGGACGAGGAGAGGAAGGCTTTAAAAAAAAAAAAGTGAATCTGAATATGTTGAGGAGCATGTTGAGAAAGGACAGAGGCAATAATAATAATAATAATAATAATAATAATAATAATGATAAATAAATAATAAATTATAATATATAAAAAATAATAATAATAATAACAACAACAACAGAGTATAATGTGAGAATCTGAAAATGAAAAGAATATAATTATGATTAAAAAAAGCAAAGAAAACTAGACCAGAAAGAGAAATATGCAGAAAAATGTAGAATAAGGAAGAAGTGAGATAGGAGGCAATTTGGACACGTAGAGGAGAATGCTGAGAAGGGAAAAAATAATAGAAATAATGAGAATGTAAAGATAACAAAGAATATATGGTCAAATTATTAGGTCATTAGTCTCGGCTATTGGGTATGAGACGAAGATGAGGAGGAGTAAAAATGAAGTGGAAAAGGAGGGCTGAAAAATGAGGTGGGAGACGATTTTAATATGAGAAGGAGAATGCAGAACAAGAAAATAGAGAAAAAATGAATGAAAAGTGAGGTACGAGTAATCTGTTCGTGGGACGAAGAGGAGGAGGAATGAAAGAAGAAAAAATAGACTGAGAATTTGATTATGAAGATGAAGATGTAATTATGAACAAGAAAAGGTAAAAAGAGGGAAAAAAAAACAAGAATATTAAACAGAAAAGAAAAAGAATGTAGGTTAAGAAAAGAGAGAGAATGGGTAGTTGAATGAGAAGAGAACACAGATCAAAAGAAAAACAAACAGAACGGGAGAAAATTGCTGATTAACCTCCTGTCACATAAAGAGGTGGATGTAAGAAGCAAAGGAGAAAACGGAATATACAAGACAAAGTAGAAACACCGCAAATAAATGTCAGAAGAACGAGGACGTAAGAATATTAGAGAAGGCTTCAAGAACAAAATAATGAAATGGGAGTGTCACAAGAGCTACAGAGAATGTGAAGAACTATAAGGCATGAGAGAAGAACTAGTAGATATAAGAATAACCAGAGAAAGCATGAAGAAGTCGAGAATGATTCTTTTTTTTCATTTATAAAGCTGAGGATATTACTTTGCTTAGGAATGGTTTCTATTTGTGAAGGGGTCAGTTTAGGCCACATAGAACACCTGTTGTTCAAAAACTCCCCGAACTTAAGTAAAATCGACTGGAGGCAGCAAGAAATATATATAATCTACATCCAAGGGATAACAGGGTTACGATGAATGGAGATGGGAGGAAGAGGATTAAAAAAGAAAGAAAAAGTGTCCCATTGTGTATAAAAAAGGGAGAATTTACAGACCTAGAGAACGTTTGTAGAGCCAAGAAAAGGTAATAAGAACAAGACAAACAAATATCAGAACAAGGAAGATAAAAGGAATAAGAATGTGTAACGAGAAGAGAAAAAAATAACATGAGCAGGGACAGTAGGAATCCACGTACGTAAGAAGAAGAGGCAAAGGCTTAAAAGGAGGGGGTATAGGAAGTACTGGTTTCTTGCTATCCTAGTGCTGGGCGTAGGAGTTGGCTCATCTCAACACCAATACAAAGATAGAGTCTCCCTGCCCCCGCCTCTCCCATTCCTTTTCAGTTGCCTTAAACAACACTCCGGGAAAATATATATGGATAGTTCTTTCTCCCTAGAAACAATTAATAAAAAACAATGAATACTTCAAAGGAGTAACAATGTGCGGTCTTTTGCCTTAATCTCCGGTTCGGTCTTGCATATTCAAGCGATATTAGACGCGATGACAGAGTTAAGGCGGATAAATGACAGTAATCAAATCGGAGTTGATGGGTGGTGTATGTGATCTTGCTAGTTTATCGAGGATGGATTTATTTTATCATTGCATCGTCAAAACCTGAGTTGAATTAATGATTATCTTATTCCAATTGTCTACCATCCTTCTGTTCTTAAGTTTTAGCCCCTTCAGCCCCAGGATGTATTATGATTCTCTCTCTCTCTCTCTCTCTCTCTCTCTTTCTACTCTCTCTCTCTCGTGGACGTTAATTTTATACTGTTCTTTTATATCCTTGTCTTTAGCCGATTGATTAGTTTTGTTAGTTATAACCTTCTCTATACGAAACACCCATGAAAGGATCAACAGGTCTGTTCCTGTTTGCTTTCCTTTGTACTCCTTTGTACTCACTATGTATACTTCATTCGTCCCTTCCTTTTCATTCATCCCTCAACCCTTCCGCATCTCCCAAGCCTCTTTATTCATATTGTCTGTCCCTTACATCCTCCCTGATTCCGCTTAGTACTTTCTTATGCTACGCCACATCCGTTCACCATAAACCCTTTCAGCCATCTCCTCTATCCTATCCATCCATTACTCCTAGCTACCTCGACTCTCTACCCTTTTTATTCATACCGCCTGTCCTCTATATCTTCCTGTTTCCTCGGTATCCCACATTCCTTCTCATCTATCTCCTCCATTTCACCCACTCCTCACTCCTGCCTTACTCCCTACCTCTTCACTTATACCACCTGCCCTTACATCTTTCCTATTGCATGCTACTTCACATCCCCATTCACCCAACCTTGCTTTCCATCAATCCTGCACCCTTACCTTAATTACCAAACCTCCCTGCTTGTACTGCCTGTCTTTTACACCTGTTCTAATCCCGCAGTCCCCTTTTCCACATCGCCATTCAATCATCCCTCCGTCATTAATCCCTCACCACTTCCTCGACACCCTAACTTCCTTATTCATACCATTCATATCACCTGTCCCCTACATCTTTCATAATATCCGATGTCTCATTCCTTATGCAACACCACATCCCCATTCAACCATTCCCCCTTCTTCATTCGTCCCTTCCTCTTTACCCATCCTTCAACCCTGCCAAAACTCTGCTTCTCCCTTCATTCCACCTGTTCCCTATATCATCCCTAATTTCAGAGTCCCCTGCCTTATGCTACCCTTTTTCAGCCGCCTGTCTTACACTCTAGTTCCGTCTTTAACGCCTCTCTCACTTCCTTCTCGGCCTTTTAATTGTTTTCTCCATATACCTTACCCTTGACCCCTTCCCCTCCCTCACAACATCGGTTACCCATTTCCTCCTCAGTTACTCAATACCCTCCCTAATTTTAATTGTCCCATAATCTCCCCGTTTCTCCATCACCTATTCTGTTCTTCCTTGTCCCCAGCTTCTCTCTCTCCTTCAGTTTTACCTCTCTCCCTCCCTTCCTCCCTCTCACTATCATTGTACCTCACTCTTTCCCCAACTCTCCCTTTCCCGTCCCTCACCTCACCTGTCCCTGTCCCTCACCTCACCTGTCCCCCAACTCACCATCCTTTCCCCTCCTTACGACCCATCTCATCAGTACCCACAGCCAGGGCCCACATGCATAACACTAGCCGGGGGGAAGGGGAGAAAAATAAATGCACGCGCCGAGATACAACGCTGAAAAATGCGATCGCAAATCAAGGGCGCGAGGAGACAAAACAATACTCCCGCAGTTCCCGGGTACATAGATCATCACCTCGCCCCCAGACAATGCCAAGCCACAGTGCCACTCTCGGTCGAAGCGCCTCTGAGGATGACGCCGGCGGAGACGACCTTATGTGCCGCTGGGAATAATGTCATCTCTCGAGTCAATCAAGACGTTTCACGGACGGCTTGAGGAGTTAGCGAAGTGATTCTTGCCAGATTATTGGTTTTCTCAAGCAGGTGTTTTATCCAAATGGTGCCATAATTAAATCGCATGAAACGTGGGCAAAAAGTGGACATTCCTTTCACTACGCGATGAGATTGAATCGGGGTGACGCGGAATAGGTATGGAGTTAGAGAGGTGATCTTTTCTCAAGCTAGTTAAAAATCCAAATGGTGTCATAATCTTTTGAAGCGCATGAACGGTCCTTTCACTACAAGACGGGACTGAGGCGGGATAGCAAGGAGTTGGGTAAGCAAAGTGATTCTTGCCAGATAATTGGTTTTCTCAAGCTGCTTTTGAAACGAAGTGGTGCGCTTCTTTCAATACATGACGAAATTGAGGTGGAGCAGCGAGGAACTGATGTGTCTGTCATGCCTGGAATAGGAGCCGTGTTTATTATCTCTCTTGGGCTTAGAATATACAGATTGCTTTTTTATCTTCACTCACACAGGTAACAAACACTTCGCAACCAAGGACTACAATATCGAAGTGATAAATTCGACAAAAAACAACAATTCGACAAAAGAACAATTAAGGTGAAATCATACGGAAAGAAAAGGATGTCAAAATAGTTAATTGGTCAGAGAACTTACGTAGAGAGAGCCAGTAAACGATTCATCATAATATCTGATCGTTAAAGGGACGTGTTTATCGAAGAGAGAAAAAAAACGCGGATCTTTTATGGACAATAATAAGGTACAAGATAAAGCACAATAAAGCGACTGGAAATAAATAATCGCTGGGCAAACTTGTTCACCGAAGAAAATGGATTCAGATCATTTATGGAGAATGTCAAGTGAAAATTATGGCAAAATGCAACGAGACATTATCATATTTCACAGCCACGATTGCTTGTTCATCGTAGAAACTGGCTCAGATCTTTCATGAATCCTTCCCGAGCAGAGCGCCGTGTGGGAACGTCTGGCAGCGGCGCGGTGCATTCAACAGCAGCATTGGCTCTCACATTAACATATCATGCCGTCATAGGGGCAGATTTAGTGGGACCACGCTGTCTCTTCCTCCGTGAGTTACTTGCCTGCGTTACTGTTCTGTTACTCCCCTCCCCTTCCCCCACCACTCATGTCAATATTGCTGGAATGAGGACGAGGGGAGAGAAGAATGAGGCAAGGGAGGGAATTGAGAGATGAGATGGAGGGGTGTGGGGAAGGAGGGATGGCAGTTGAGATGGAGGAACGAGGAGGGGAAGGAAGAATGAGGAACGAGGAGGGGAAGGAAGAATGAGGTAAGGGAGGGAAGTGAGTGATGAGATGGTGGGGCGAGGGAGGAAGGAAATGAGGGATGAGATGGAGGGGGCGGGAGGGAGGGAAGAATGAGGCAATGATGAGCAATGAGATGGAAGGGCAAGGGAGGCAGGGAATGAGAGATATGATGGAGAGGATGGAAGGATGAAAGTACGTGATGAGATGTAGGGGCGAGGATGGGAGAAAAGAATGACAGAAGTGAGAGAAATGAAACATAAGATCGAGAAGCGGAGAATGAATGAAAGCGGAATGAGAGATGAGATGAAGGAGCGAGGAAAAGAGGAAAAGAGGGAAAGAGGGATATGAGAGGTGAGATGAAACGGCAACGAAGGGAGGAAAGAATGACATAAGGGAGGTAAATGAGAAATAAGAGGGAAGGGAGAGGAGGGCAGGGACGAGAAGGAAATGAGAGATGTGCTGGAGGGGCGAAGAAAGAATTGAAGAATGAGTGAAGCTAGGGAAATGAGTTAGATGATGGAAAGGCGAGGAGGGAAAGGAGGGAAGTGGAGACGAGGTGGGGGTGAGAAAAGGGGGGCAGAAACTGGCATGGGTAAAATGAAAGACTGATGAGTAACGGCACGAAGGGGAGGGCAATGAGTGACGAGGAGGGGGGAGGGGCGAGCAGGAGGGCCGGGAAGAGGAACAGAAAACTGGAATGGATAAAATGCAAGACAGACGAGTAAACGAAACGTGGGAACATCTTTGCGTACCGGGAGCCATAAATACTTCACAACACCTTGTCTCGCGATACCTGTCCTTGAGCAAACGATCTGTCCATTAAATACAAGTCACTACCCCCTCCAGTGTTCCATCCTGGGTTGTGGCTGCAGTATAAACATCTCTATCATTAACACAGCTCCAAGTAACATCCGTCTGGCACAAATCCATTTTATCTTTCTTCCTTGCTATCCTTCTCTCATCAGTTTCCCGACTCCACATTTTCTCGGTAACATTTTCATTAACTACATCATCCAAGGTGGCCGTGGGTTTTGTTATCGCATTTTCTCTGATATTTGTCCATCGTTGTATATTAAAAGGGTAGGAACATGATGCATATTCATAGGAATGTTTGTACTCTTCCAAGGATGAAGTTGTTATACCAAGTGTGTGTACAGGACAGGTTAAGATCTCACAGCTGCTTTATTTTTCTCTGAAGGAACTGGACTACTTACAACCTGAATACTAAGTCGTGGTTGCGTGAAATTCCATAAGCCTTTGTTATGATATAGGGATTAGCCTCCTTGGTTACTAGTCAGATTTATCTTCCAGTCTTATCTGTCAGACGAAAACAACCCAGCTACAGTAACTTAATCCCTTGAGACAGTGGACGTCTTTTTCGCTCTATTCTTGCCAACATCTGACGATTTTATTTAACTTTGGAGAGACCTATCATAGTGGAGGAAAGAGAAGAGATTGCTCCTAACCCCTAAGCCAGGTATCTCGAAACTGTCTCGAGGTAGCAGGTGTAAAATATGAAAGACTCATCGTTGCGAAGGCTTTAAAGATCAACTCGGACTGGAATAACAATGATCTAGTCCAGTTACCTTAGCTTGGCCAAGATTTTTGTCCTTTTGCAACTTACTTAACCTAGTCCAGTAGCACAATAAGATCATCCAATGGCTCTACATCCTTTTCTACAGCAATTCTTTCTGATTAGTATATTATTATAATTTCTTGCTGCAACTCGGCATTCGAGAAGGAGAGCTGGCAATTTTAGGCCAAGTCTGAGTACAAAAAGGCATAGTTCTCGCATTCCCAAAGTCTAAACGACCTCAGTCATCCCAAAGCATTCTACCACTTTTAATCCACACTCGTACCTCTGCTATTACACTGTCAAAAAAAAAAGAATGGACGACAACAACTACGGCGACGGCCGATACCTGTCAACACCCCGTCAGACGTGTCCTTGAGAATCCCTGTGACTGGAACCATTCGAGGCGACGGGTTTGTTATTCACAGACTCGGTAATAGCAGCGTTCGGGACGTATTTGTTGAGGCTGGTGTGAGGAAATCCGGCTGGGGTCTTGTTCCGGATTCACAAACTGCTGATGATTTGGCATGCCGGATTGATAAACTGATCACGAAGGCTTTCATTACCCCCCTCCCCCTTTTTTTTTTCTTTTTTACAGTATTGTATATCACCTCACCCCACGATACAGGACACGCACACGCACACGTACACACACGCGCGCACGCACACACGCGCGCACGCACGCACGCACGCACGCACGCACGCACGCACGCACACACACACACACACACACACACACACACACACTTTTTCTTTAATGCAAGTTCAAAACATACTTAATAATCAGATTGTGCTTGTGACTAAGACACTTCTGTTTGCATGATGAACAGTGACACGATGAAAAGAAAATATGTGAGTCAGTTTGAAGGATGCGACGTGGCTTGGACAACATAAAAGTGGCTGGATATGGCAAGTAAATGTTGAATATGTGAGGTATAGAAGGTGAGGGAGCAACGGGACTAACAAGGATAGAAACTGAAGTATGTATTGAGATGCACATGACAAGAGTTTCAAGCCTTATTAAGTTTTGCATTACGAAGCCCTGTGAAGTGGAGCAGACACTATCAATTCCCATGTTTCATTACTTATACAGATATATCTTTTAAATAACACAACATGCCAATAAGAATAATATAACCTGACGGAGAAGCAAAGATAATATGCTGAACTGAAAAATATGACAGAAAAAAAGTTAAGTAAAGAGGGAGGCGCATGAGAAAGAAAGTAGGTAAGGGGACACATGGAGAAAGAGGAGAGGAAAATAAATGGAAATATTAGGAGGAGGAAAAATAAGAAGTTGGAAGTAAAAGAGGAGAATTAGCGAAGAAATTACAAAGAAATGAAGTTCAGAAGTATCGAGTAGGAAAATGAGGGGCACGAAGCTGGGAAGAATGAACGACAAAGTGAGGAGAGAGAAAGAGGAAAAGGAAAACATAAGGAAAGAGAATGAAATCGGAAGAGAATGAGCGAAAAAGCGAGACAAAATGAGGAAAAAGAAAACCTGAACAAGAGAAGAAGGAACAAGGAAGTTGGCAGACAGCTGAAGGAAGGAAACATAAAAAAATAAGAAAATAAAGGAGGGGACAAGGAGGAAATGAAAGAGGAAGACAAGATAGTGAAAAAAAAAAAGGTGAGAGGGAAACGAGAAATAGACGAAATTACAAAAATAAGAAAAAAGAGGAACAAGAGAAGGATAAATAAAGAGGAGGAGGAGAAGGAAAAAGGCGGAAAAAAGATAAGGCGAAGGAAAAGAGAATGAGGAATACGTAGAGGGAAAAGAAAAATCAAGAAGGAAGTGAAAGAAAAACTAGAGAGGAAGAAAAAATGGGAGAAAATGAAAGAAAGAAGAATGAAAACACGAAGACAAGAAGAGAAAAGAGGAAAAAAAAAGATAAGAGGAGAGAGAAAGGAGGAGACGAGAAAGTAGATGAGGAGAAAAAGGAGAAAAGAGAAGAAAAGAGAAGCGAAATGAGAAGAAAGGAAAAAACACAAGGCCAAGGAGAAACAAAAGAAGAAACCGCATACGCTCTCAAGAAAACTTATGAGCTTGTCTGTAAGCATATTTCTCGGTTATCTTCAATCTCGGGTGATTTCACATGACCGTCTAAGGGGACCCAACAAGACGCCTGCCAGAGTGAGTGATTCCCCCAGTGCTATACCAGACGTTCCACGGTGACACATGGCTAGGTAGCACCTTTTTCATGGCGATTTATTATGGATATTATGCTTTGATTCTCTCTCTCTCTCTCTCTCTCTCTCTCTCTCTCTCTCTCAAATATAAGTATTTTAATATCGACACAGTCTGCATAAGTAAGGTACAAAGAGATAAACAGGTGCAATATGGAGACTATATCGCCGAGGAAAATGTGCCACGTAGCCTCCCAGTGGCACAGCGGACGTTCCAAGCCGACACCTATCCTTCCCTGGAAAATGGTGACTGATTGAACGGTAAACCCCCGGAGACTCACCTTGCTGGCTGGGTTGGTGATCGGAATGCGCCTTGTTTTGTCATCCTCTCCCCCTCTGTCCTTCTCTGATCTTGGCTCTGAAAATGAAAATATCTTTGAATTAGACCATGGATACACTACATTTTATTTTTCAAGCAAACACAAGATTTTTACCGAATTATTTTTTTAAGCACTTTAATATGACACTAAGAGTAAAAATTCTGAGTTTTGTTTAGTTATTTGTAGTTATTGCTTGGAAAATTCCCTACAAATCCTGGGGTGTTAAAAAAAAAAAATCTTCTTATAATGCAGCTAACTAATGTCTGGCCCTAGTGTACAAGTAACTGAACTTCCGATTTAATGGCTGTAGCGAAAATAATCTAAGGGTTTCAATTAAGCCCCAGTATTTTTCTGTTCTTCCAGACGGCCCATCGACAGGTCATCCTCGGTGAATTAGACACTCCTAACATGTTCCCTTTCTGACAGTCAGTATTAGTGCCCAAGCGGTGACGT
>JAGKTI010001051.1:32035-48487 GCA_018397915.1 Birgus latro | reverse complement strand
TGTGTGTGTGTGTGTGTGTGTGTGTGTGTGTGTGTGTGTGTGTGTTTGTTTTAGAGAGAGAGACAGAGAGAGAGATTTAATATAGTTAGTGAAAGTGGAGAAAGGAAGGAAAAAGACGCAGAAAGGCGAGATGCAAAGAGGAAGAAGATGAATGAGAGGAGAAAGTGGAAAGCAAGAGAAAAATAAGGAACGGAAGTAGGAAGAACGAGACAGCAAGAAGAGGAAACGTATGAGGAAAATGGAGAACCAAAAGTAAAGAACAAAAGTCTAAAGAGAACAGAAGAACAGAAAGCAGAGTAGAGCAGGGGCAGATAAATAAGAGACAATGTAGGCTTTTACTGAAGAATTAAAACCTTTAGCATAAGCACATTATAAATTCTATGCCTGCTCTCTCAAAACGATATAATTCAGCTTAGGGGTTACTTTTCGAAATGGAGGGATTAGATACAGCCTTATTATACCCTTCAGTACTAAGGCGCTCTCCTAAGTTAGACATATTCTTAACAGCATGAATAAAACAGGTCCCCAAAACAAGTCAACCCGTATTACAAGAGCTAAAAAGATATAAAGTGAACGACTGACTAAAAATACGTCACCCGTCTAAAAGGAGACAAGGAGAGATAAGATGAACGTCTAAATGTGAACACGGCGTGAAGACAATGGCGCAGCTTTGTTGTGTCGAGGTTGCCCAGCTGCCTAAAAATGTTTCCCCCTCCAGGCTGCCATTGCTGACTTTACGGTATGCGGAGTCAGGCGGCAGGAAGACAGATAAAATCCATGAAACAATGCAAGAGAAAGTACTTCCTGTCCTCCCTCCTGAAATCGTCCTCCAGGATTCCAGATGTGAGAGGTTTCTAGCTTGTACCAAACGCCTCTTTTTACGACATTAATTCACCGCAATATATAAATCTGAACTAGTGACATCGCAAACAAATCTAGCATTGAGATTGGGAGGGATCTCTAGCTGGAATCACATGCACTTTTTTGCACTTTTAATGCACCGTGATATAGAAATGTGAAGCAGTGACGTCTTATATAAAGGCAGCGTTCAGACAGGCAATGGAGATTATAAGGGAGGGTGGTGATGTGCTCTGGGATGAGGGGTCGTTACTGAGTACAGGCTCAAATGAGTACAGGCTCAAATGAGTAGAGGCTTTTTCTGCAAAGGCCAAACCCTCACAGTATCCGAAGACAGACCGGCAGACAAAAAAAAAAAAAAACGACAGATAGAGACAAATTGATAAGACACAGATTGATAAATAGACTGAGAGGTTAGATATTTAATTTCCTGCTCGTGGACACTCACAAACATGGAGCTGAGTTGAGCTTCAGTAATCGCTTTCCATCTGACCATTCTTAGCCTACTGGGATTTAATTTTCCAACAAGAATATGTGTGAAAACTGTCCATGGCTGAGATAAAACGAAAAAGGGCACAGTTATATAATATCGATATACAGTAATCATCCTTCTTGGAGGAAGAGAAAAGTACTGTACTCAAGTAACTACACAAACTACTGACACTGCAACTCTTTGGATAAGTAAGTTTAGTGCCGTCAGCAGCAGCGGGAGCAAGAGGATTTCACAAAGGCATAGGTAAAACAAAGGGTAAAATTATGAAGACAGTGATTAGTCTTTCGAAGTGGTAGATAAAATTATAAATAACCAAATAAGTTGCAATGGACCATGCCTGCCTCTCTCACATTGCATGCCATTTTAGACCCGTCAGTATCAGTCGGGGGAAGAGGAATAAGCATGGGCGCAGGTAAAATATAGGTAGAACACTAATACAATGATTAAACCTTCTTGGGGGGAGAGAGAAGCATATGTATTAAAAAAAGACTACAATGGACTACGCCTGCCTCTCACTAACTGTATGCCATTTTATTGGTTTTAGTAGTAACATGATAAGAGAAGAAGGGATGAAAAACGCTTAACTGCATTCAACGATCAATCCTTCTTGGAGGCAAAAAATCTACAGTACTCGTAGCCAACTAAACAGCAACAGACTCTGCCTGTTTTCAAATTGCTGGCTTTTTAAGAGACGTCTGAGAGAGATCAACAATGGTGTAGGTAAACATTTAATATTTAGTAATCAATCCTTCTTGAGGGCAGAGAAAAACATAACTAAGGTAAGAAGACAGAAAAAACACACAAAGTGTAAACTGCAACAGTCTCTGCTTGATCTCAAACTGCCTGCTGTTTTAGAGGCGTTAGAAGTAGTAGTAGCAGGCAGGAAATGGAGGTATCAGCAGGAACACAAATAAGCACTCAACAGCATTCAATAATAGTTCCTTCTTGGAGGTAATGAAAAGTACTGGGCTGTATAACCCAGCAAACTGCAATGGACTGTGCTCCTCTCAAACTGCGAGCAATGTTAGAGCCGTCAGTAGTAACAGGAAGAAAAGAAATCAACAATGGCAGAGGTAAACATCTTACATTCAGTAATCAATACTTCTTGACGGCAGAGAATAAAAGATAAAGTATAAACTGCGAGAGAGACTGCTTGTTTTCAAAATGTGTGTCATTTTAGAGGCGTCAGCAGTGTCAGTTGCAGAAGGAGGGATAAACAACAACTAGTAGTTTTCAATGATCAATCCTTCTTCGAGGCACAAAGTACATTACAGTACTGCATATCAAAGTAAACTGCAATGGACAGTGCCTCTCTCAAACTGTATAGCGTTTTAGAGACGTCTGCTGCAGGAGAAAAAGGGATCACCAAGGGCACTGATAAAACATAGGTAAGAAGATGTGATCAATTTTTCTTGGAGGTTAAGAAATTTATATAGTGTATAACAAAGTAAGCTGCAACAGACTCTGCTTGCTCTCAAATTGCCAGCAGTTATAGAGCCGTCAATAGTAGCAGGAGGAAAAGAATCAGCAATGACACAGGTAAATCCTTAATAACTTTCAGTAATCAATCCTTCCTGATGACAGAATGAGGAAGAAAATGCGTATAAATTGCAACACACACTGCTTGTTCTCAAAATGCATGTCGTTTTAGAGCCGTCAGTAGTAGCAGTAGCAGGCAGGAGGAGGAAGTGGAGGGATGTATTAGCGAGGCGGGGGCATGTGAGAGGTAGTAAAGAGCAGGGTGGGGGCGACCGGACGGCAGGCAAAGTGATGGTGATTGGGGAAGCGGGGAGCGCAAGAGAGAGAGAGGGGCGGCCCTGGTGATGGAGGGAGTGTAGGGAGCCAGGAGCAGGGCAAACGGGATCAGGGAGAGGGGGAAACAAGGCAGGCAGGAGAAGGAATGGATATGGGAGCCGGCATCAGTTCAAGCACTAGAGCAGGGGAATGGGGGAGAAGGAACGGAGAGGGTGAGGGAAGGAGAGAGGTGCTTCAGTGAGAGAAAAGTGAACTGAAGAGAGGAGAGGAGAGGAGACGAGTGGAGTGGAGAGGAGGGGAGAGGGGAGGAGGTGGAGAGACGAGACGAGAAGGGAGAGAGAGAGAGAAATGGAAGGAGGGAACAGGAATGTGTGTGAAGGAAGAAGGGAATGATGCCGAGGGAAAATGCAGAAAGTCAAGAAGTTGAACTAAGAACTTGGGACGATGTGAAAGCGAAAGAAAACTCAAGCAAAAGGGACTGCAGTTTGAGAGAGAGAGAGCTGAAATTTTTCCTAAACTGCAGGAAGGCCTGATCCTTACTAGATCATGCAAAAACTTAATATACTGCTTAACATGTGCCTATCGCAGCCTTTCAGAAAAAAGAAAATTACTCCTCTATTATAGCAATCATTCTCTTCACAGGGTTTCTCCAAATCTGCTGGTGAGGCATCATAGATTAAAATAAAGAAAGAAAGCTAGGACACAACAGAACAGTGACTTCAAATATGATGAACACATAAAAAAGAGGTTATTTACAGCAAATGGACAAAGAGCGACGATTACAAAAGTCACAAAATTCAAGGCTGATGTACCAGTCGTTCCTAACCAACCTCTTACATAACACCTTGATACGGCAAAGCAACTGCCAAAATTAGCATAAACACACGAAAAAGAAATTATTTAACACAAGGGCAAGCGTACAGAAAACAAAAGTAACAAAAGCGAGATCAGAAGGGTCTAGGTACTCTCATCCAACTCCTTACAAAACACACGACCATTCCAAAGCACCAGGTAGAAACGTAATGAACATGGCAAAATTATGAAAAAGGGAATAATTAAAAGCAAATGCAATAAGCGTGTGGGCCACAAAAGTCACAGAATCGACGGGAGAACGGCCGAGGCATTCCATCCTACTCCTCAGCTCCGGATTAGGGTAGATTATGAGGTAATGAGTGAGGCAGTGAGTGAGGTGGGGCGGTGACGACGGCATCAGGGGAGAGACGGAGGCGTGACCAGGGGTGTGTGTATGTGAGGGGGGTCGTACTTATAAAGGATCCGAACCTGAGGGGGTCGTATTATAGAGGATCAGGAACTTCTTTTACTTCTAAGAACCCTCCACACCAGCCAAACATTAACAAGGATCCTTTTTGGTTTTCGGATACATTCATTTTTAATATTCACTCTGGTCTGAGAGTGAAGTGCTTGATGGTTGTATGTATGAAGACGAAAGCATACACACGCAGTTTCATACACAGCTTAAGTTTAGGACGGTCTGTAAATACGGGCCCCGGACTGATGCATGTGGAGGGGAGGAATGGCTGAGAAGGGGAGCTGCGAGAGAGAGGGCGGTGCGGGGATTGATGGGTCACTGGGCGATATGACGGGCCATGAAGGGGTGAAGGGAAGGAGACAAAAGCCAGAAGTTGGAGGAGACTGCCTGAAATACGGCAACGGAGGCAAAATATTAATACTTTTATAGGGAAGGGTGAGGCAGGCAGGCAGGCAGGCAAGGGAGGCGGAGCGAGAGGCGTGGAAGAGAGAGAGAGGGATGCTGGCTCAGCGTACAAGAGGTATTCATATTTCCTACTACTTTTTCGTATCGTATTCGGTTTATGGTATAGGCCAGGATGCAATCTGAGAGAGAGAGAGAAAGAGAGAGAATCGAAGCCCCTTTGCCTGTATGCCTGCCTGTATGCCTGCCTGTGTGCCTGCCTGACGCGCGCAAGCCCACAGACAAACACCAGGCTCCCCTCCAAGTGACAGTCAGCGGAAGAAAGCAAGGGGGGGAGGGCAAAATAAACTCACCCCGAGGAACACTGAAGTAAACTTGGAAATGTCTTGAGTCGCCACCTGCTCCTGGGACGCCACCAGCCAGCACCCATAACGGCGTTTTCCTCTACCTGTGTTCTTTCCCCCTCCCGCCGTTTTCTCTACTTGTTCTTGCCTCCCGGACCCCCAATAGTCGAAATGAACGTTTTGTGCTCTGTTCCCGAACGCCATAAAAGCTAACGGCATCCGGAGAGGAATATCTTGGCTCTTTCCTCGTCTCTTTTCAATTTCTAAACTAAAATAGAAATTCCGGGGAAACAAAACATATCTCTCTCCTCCTCCTCCCTGCCAGTTGGATTTGCCGTTGAGCTATTAGCGAGATAAAAAGAGGTGGCCATCATAAACTTGTCGCCGGCTCGATACGGCCCTGGGCAGCAATCATTATAAATCCTCTTTTATGTCTACCCAAACGGTGGCATATACAACTCACATAAACTTACCTGTTTGTGTGTCTGTCAAGCGCACACACATACGCACACACAAACACACACACACACCAGCGTCGGGAGGAAGGGAGAGAAGAAGAGGAGGAGGCTGAGGGTGCGTAGGAAAGTGGAAGCCCCGCATCAGGAGCGAGGGAAGGAAGGAAGGGAGGAAGGATGTAAGGGAGAGAGTGAAGTGGAAGATGAGGAGGATGTTGAGGAAGGTACGGAGGAAAGTGAGAGGACTGGATCAGGTGTGAGGGAAGGAAGGGAGAGGGAGAAGAGAAGGGTACTTAGAAAAATGGGGGCTCTGGATTGCAAGGAAGGGAGAGAGAGAGATAGAGAGAGAGAAGAGGGGGAGGATGTGGAGGAGAGTACGGAAGAAAGTGAGAGGACTGGATCAGGAAGAAGGGAAGGAAGGAAGGATGAAATGGGAGGAGGAGGAGGAAAGTAAGAGGTTTAAATCAAGAAAGCTCGGGGTTTCTCATCGTCTTGTTTGTTATAATCTGATTTTTTTTTTTGGGGGGGGGGAGGGTTTCTTTTCTTTTAGAGACTTCTCCGTTCATCGTGTTACCGGTATACTCGTGTAGCAGCTTCCTCCATTCTTATTCCTGATTCTTCTCGCCCTACACCGTCTTCATGTACATCTTCAGTATTCATCCTTCACCTGCGTTTCATGTTGCTTTCTTCACCCAAGCCATACTCACATATCACACCAGCCTTCTCTTCTTTTACCGCTTGTGAAGTAGCATGTACGAACATAAAAAATAAACTTTCTTTTGCATTCCCATTTGCCATTTTATTACGCACACAGTCATATTCGGCACAATCTTACCTTCCCGAGTCCCTTTTCAGTCGAGTATAACCTTCACTTCTCAACAACAATTATAGTCACTAAAGAGCATCGACCTTCTCCCCCATTCTCAGCTTTCTTTAACTCCTTCATTAAAAGTGGCGTCCTTTTTTATTCCTTCTTGCTCCCTCCAGACGACTTTATTCAAGTTAATAGATGACCTTTTCAGTGCACTGGCTACTGAAGGCTGTATCTAACCTCTCGAATTTAATGAGTCTTTCCCAGGTAGAGTAAAACTGTCAGGGTTAGCAAGAATGAATTAAAAGCCACGTCCTCGAGGTCAAAAAATTAAACAACTATATTCGACTCTACACCACTTATTTCTCGTCATCAAACAGTCCTGCTTATCAATACGTCCTCTGGTTCTATCTAAATCAATGAGGTGGTTGCAAGAAGGAAGGGTAGACTAAGAACAAGTAGAAGAGTAAGTTTTGGAGGGAGGATGGTGTGTCGTGGAAATGGGGATCGTTAGTAAGGATAGAACTGCCTCGAGATCTTTTCTGCCGAGGCTTGTTCTTAAAGGATATGCTACACATTGAGGTATATAGGTGGTAATAGGAAAGAGGGACAGTAAGATAGACACTGATTACTAGACACTGGTAAATGAATGAGGAGATAATTAGCGTAAAAAATATATATAAAGACAGAGACAGACAGAAGCAACACCAAAGATAATTTTATATCCTTCACTTCTCGACTTTCTATTCAATACCGAATGTTTCTCAATAACACAATCCTGTTACTATTCCAATTTCTTTCATTATTTTTCCTCCTCTTCACAAAAATAACATTCAACCCCATTCTCATCCCCTCAGCTGCCATGACAACTATTTTTTATTCTTGCTGTATCCCGACGATTTTATTCAACTCGAGAGGCTTTCCAAGCTTGAGAAATCAATTATATAGTGTTCATTAATCCCTCCATGTCGCTGTGAAATGGCAGGGGACAGGGGGAGGCGATTTGTTTGTGGCCACCTCTTACGGGATTAAGGTGTCTGGCTATAGATAGATACAGATAGACAAATAGAGCTTTAATCCCTTTACTAACGTGCTCTCGTGAAGCTGCATAAAATCGTCCACAGGTCAATAAGATTACAATAAAAAATGACGTTCTCAGCCTGAAACGGGTCATGCTCTCACTTTTCCTCCTCTTTTCCCATTATATTGCTGCCTCCCTCGCTTTCCTATCTTCATATATACCATCTCTCCATCCCTACTATCTCTCCCTCTCCTCCCATTCACCGCTCCTTCGCCCCCTCCCTCTTCCTCGTTTCTTATCCTTCTCAATCTCCTTCATATCTAGTGGGCATCGATTTTTCTCACCACCCTCTCTCCATTTTTCCATTTATAACGCCCTCTCTCTCTCTCTCTCTCTCTCTCTCTCTCTCTCTCTCTCTCTCTCCTATCTGCCAATCTATCTATCTTTCTATCTATCTGTCCATCCATTCATTCATACATCTATCCATCAATTCTATTTTTGTTCATGTATCTCTCTCTATCCCTAATTCATCTGTGTCTTTGTTAATCATTCATTCAATCTATCTATCTCTACCCACTTACCTACCTACCAACCGACGTACCTACCTAACTACTTACCTGCCTATCAACCTACTTATCTACCTACCTACCATCCTATCTAACCACTTACCTACCTACCAACCTACCTAACTACTTACCTATCAACCAACCTATACCTACCTACCAACCTACCTAACTACTTACCTTAACCTACCTATCTACCTTCCTATCTACCTCTCTTTCTCTCTCCCCGCCTCTCACACCACTTTTCCATCCGTAACCATTTCCCCTTTCTCTTCTATACGACGCAAAAATCCCCCACCCATCCACATTTTTCCCCTCTGCTTCTACTCTTATTGTGCCTTCCCCCCCTCTTTCCACTCTCATCAATCTCTTCTCTATCGCTCTCTTTAATGCTCTTCTCTCCCACTCCCTCCTTCCAATAAACTCTCCCTCTCCCTCTCTCTCCCTCCCTCTCCAATATCCTAAGCCATCGTAGCTATTCCTTTTCCTCGCTACCTAGCGTTTCTCTCTCTCTTCTCTCTCCTCTCTCTTTCTCTCTCTCTCTCTCTCCTTTCTTCTCTCTCTTTCTCTCTCTCTCTCGTTATCGCTTTTTTTTCCAATTCCTTTCCGTTCTTTTTTTTTTTACTTAGTGTTTTCCCCTTCTTTAGTCATTCCCACGGCCTCGTTCGTTTTATATTTCCATGCCTTATAAAGCTTTCCAATATTCGCCTCAATTTCTCTTTCCCTTTTCTCCTGTTCCTGTGTCATTTATTCTTTTATTTCTACTTCTAAAACTTCCTCTGTGTTTCAATCCCCATTCATTTATATTTTTCGTCCCACAGTTTCTCTCATTAGCTTTTTCTTGCTACCTTTGAGCGATCTTACACAGCTCAAGAGTTTAGAACTAGTGAAGCTCGTAACAGCCGTCATTTACCCATTCATTCTTCTAGATCTTTAACTTGACCTAGATTTTCGTTGCTTTGTGGCTTATCTCATGTAGCTTATTGGAAAAAAAGGTCAGTGCTATGATTCTACCTCCTTTCCACAGCTCCTCTTCGTGACTATCATCATATTCTAGTGTTAATCTCAAGCTATAACTCGGCATTCAGGATGGAGAGAAGACAATTATAGACAAAGCTACATTTAAAAGGTAGATATGCATTTTCTCAGCTGTAAGGAATTCGTCTTCTCCATATAAAGAAAAATAGCGAAGGAGTTAAGCCATTTTCTCTTCGCTTCTTCTGTCGTCCTTTTTTTCGTGTCATTCTTTTTCATACTTTCTCCATTTTTTTCGTCTGCAGCTTTAAGGGTCTGTTTTTCCCTCCCTCTATTTTCTCTTTCTTTTTCCCCTCATTTGACCACACCCTTCCACCAACTCCAGCTCTCTCTCATTCCTCCGCGTTCGTTCGTAACCTCTTTCTTCTCTCTCTCTCTCTCTCTCTCTCTCTCTCTCTCAGCCCCTCCCTGCATGTCGAGGCGTCATCACAGGGGTAACAAGTGCATTTCTATCTCTCTTAATAACAATGCACGTCAGCTCTTCTTTTACACATATGTTTATTGCTATTTACACGGAAAATATAGATCGTTCCTGGGCACGCGTGAGGGGGAATGGAGGCATGTGGGGAGGAGGAGGAGGAGGTGTGGGGAGGAGGCAGTGTGGGGAGAGGAGGCGGTGGGGAAATGGTATGGGGAGGAAGGTAGAAGACGTGAAGGGGGAAGGAAAGAGATTGGAAGGGAGACGGACCGGGTAGGTAGTGTGGGGAAATAGTGGGGAAGGAGTGGGAATGTGGTGTGGGGAGGAAGGGTTGGTGTGTTGTGGGAAGAGATAAATCGGGAATGGAAAGGGGATGTGTAGAGGACGGGGTTGGGTGGTGGTGTGGGTAGGAGGAGGCAGGGAAGGGGTGTGGGTGTTGGGAGGGGGATGTGAGGGAGAAGGATGTGGGAGAAGGGACCGTGTGAGGAAGGGAGGTGCAAGTTGGCTTGGGGAGCAGGGGATGGGGATGATGTGGTGAGGAGGATGTGGTGAGGAGTGTGTGGTGAGGAGTGTGTGGTGTGGAGGGTGTGGTGTGCAGGGTAAGGGTGAGGTAGTTGTGTGGGATGGGAGGTAATGGTGTGGGGGAGGTGGTGGTGGTCTGGGAAAGAGGGGGCAGGTAGGAGGATGGAGAGCGAGGGGCGGGGGGTGGGGTTCCAGAGTTCCCGGGTCCTGGAAACACTCACAGGTGGACATCTTCGGGGACATCTTCACCGCGGGGGGGAACCTACTGGAGGACTGGACTCTACAAGACGCACGGAAGAGAATTGGCAATGGGATTAGATGGGCCTGGAAAGGGGAGGAGAAGGGCGCTGGACTGAGGAGGAGATGGTGGCCGGTGAAAAGGGAAGACGGTTTCTGAAGAGGCAAGGTGTGGAAGACTATAAGAAAGAATTTGTATAATACACTGAGAAGGAAGAAGAGATGAATCTGGAAATGACATACACTGTGTAGGATGAAAAGATGTGCGATGGAACGCCCACAAAAGAGGTTAAAGATAGGAATGAAAGACGGGATTAGAGGAATGAAAAACGAAATGGTGTAGAAAGAAATGGAATAATTCTGACATGGCCGAGTTCTTAATAGGTGAATAGGTCAGTAACAGATTAGGAGAACGATGCTAGAAGAAGAAAGGTCAGTACGTCTTGTATTTGTAAAGGTGGGTCTTGGATACGGCACCTGGAAGAAGAATTATGTTCCGAAGACTTAAGGGGATTGGATCGCAACGGATTCTGAAGAGACTATTTTGAACGAAGATGTGCTCTAAATGGACAAAAGAGGAGAATGGATAGCAGAAGAGAAAAGTAATTTGGCCAATAGGAGATGATAGGAACAGAAGCTGATTATACTCCGCAATGATAAAGGATGATGTATCTCAACGGCATCTGAACACACTACTGAGAGCGGGATATGTGCTCAAGTAGAGAGAGAGGGAAGAAGGAAAGGATTGATCGTAAAGGAACCTGGGGAAACTATTCAGTGTGAAACGAGATAAAAGGGATACTGATCTCATAAGGAATAAAGAAAGATGGTTCGCAGGGGAAAGGATAATCTGAGCTAAAGAAAAGTTGTCAGAGTAAAGTGGACAGAAGGAAAGATTACAGAGGACAACTGAGAGATTATTTACAACGAAAGGAGATGTGCTGAAAGCGATGATGGATCGTAACCGTAAAGGAACCTGCAGAAGGAAAGAAAATGTGCTCAAGTGGCAAGGGAACAGAAGAGCCAGTAAGGGGACAAGAAGGGGACCAAGAGCAAGGTGAGGAAGCATGGGAACCGGGCCACACCGAGGCTGGACGGCCCTTTATACCGGAGGGAAGCAAGGGAAGGACAAGAACAATGCTTTGTTAACCTGGATGGCCTCCCCAAGTACACACAAATGCAAATATACGTCCACCGGCGCCCAGAAAAGAACAAAAAAGAGGCAACACCGACTCACACATACAGAACCAAGGTGAATTCTCTGCGTGCGGAAGGTGAATTTTCTACGTGCGTGTTTTTTCACCGTGCGAGGGAGTTCTTACATTTCGCCTCCTCCTCGTGAAAAAAGAAGAGAAAAAAAGTGGAGTTGCTTAATCTGGTTATATAGAGATATGTTTGTTTCAGCACGCAGGCCTTGTCTTGTCCCTCTGGTGCCCGGCCGTCCTCCTTTTGTTACCCCGACACGCATTTCCCAGAAGGTGACGGTGCTGGCCTGATCTAACGGCAACAAGCTTTTTTTCTTCTGCAGAAATTTTAAGAACCCTGCTTTTCTCCTTTGTATACGAGGAGGACAGGAAAGTATGGCATAAATTAAAAGCAACAATATGGTGCTAGACCAAACGATTTATATACCCAAGAAAAAATTACTACAATTACGCAATATCAATACGTATCCGGGTGCTGGATTATATATGTATATAACTGTATATAGTTTATATATTTATATGTATATATGTCTGTATATTATATTATACTACATATATATCTATATCTATAACAACCAGTATCTCTCTCTCTCTCTCTCTCTCTCTCTCTCTCTCTCTCTCTCTCTCTCTAATATATACAGTATATATATGGGTGCAGATAGATGATAGATAGATGGATAAATAGACTTTAATTATTCTCAGAAAATAATAAGGAAAAGCTCGAGAAGCAGAACGAATCTAGCCTGCGCCAGACGTCTGGATATTTATTTATCACACACACGGTATAATGTAAATGACTACGGTCTTATTTCCTGATGCATAAGATATAGGAATATATTATATGTATAACAGGAATTATGATAATATAACATGAAATATGCAATGTACAATTAATGTTTTCTGTGAATAATATATACACAAAGTACAACATTTTATTGTTGTGACATGATCTGTTAAAATAATAGTCTTCATACACGTAACACACTCTATATTTGACATCACTCCCATCTCACTCTCATTTCCTGCCATCTCTTATCGCTTTTGTTAACTGCCGCTTGGTCGTAGTGGTAGTGGAGAGAGATGTGGGCTGGGGACAGCATGGCCTTAGTTTTGATCCCGTCTACTGAGAATAAAAATTTCTGGATCTGAACTTCATATCACCGTGCTCGTAGTCTTACTGAAATGTCCTTAAACACATCATCATAAATACCAATCATCTATATAGCCACCAATATCACCCATGATAGTTTTTTGATTGTGACATCCTTTATCTATCACCGTAACTATGGTGGGTGACAGTGTCCGAGTTATAGGTGGGGTGTAAAACCTGTTAGGGAACGAGCACTTGGTTGATTCGTCACGGGTTACTCCTGACCCAGAAAACAGGCTTCGGAACCTATGTCCAGAGATTCATATAGAAACATAAATCATAACCTCATGGATGCTGTCATCATCCGTATCGTTAATATCCTCGACTGAATATCCACTAGTTTCCTCCAATTGTTTTCCCTTTTTCCTGGTTATTTTTCCAACATATAAATGCTGCCTGGGACATAAGGTGGTGATAGTTGTTATTGTTGACACCAGACCCGCCTCATATGTGAACCCAGTGGACTGCAGACTTCAGCTGATCGCCTGCAGTCCACCATCCTCCACCTGGGTCACAAGCAAGTAGCTGAGAAATGCTTGTACAACCAGGCAGTCGAGCCGCCCGATTCTAACACTGCCACCACAAGAAGTTATCCCTCTCCAGCACCTCATATGGCCTGTAATGTTACAATGTGCTCTATCAGTCATGCCCCTTTCTGCTTAGCTATCATTACCCCTTTCATTTCCTTTACTTTCACATGCGCTTTACTTTCCTCCATCCATCCCCCCTCGTCCTCATGCTATCACTTTCCCCTTACTTTGTCTTCGCTTTCCCGTAATAATATTTTCTTCGTCCCTCTCGTCATACCTTTTACCTTTTTATTATCACACCTATTTTCACCCTCACTCATCCCCATCATCCTCAGCACAAGTCTTCGTTATCACCATTTCCTCACCTGCTCTTTCTACTTTTGCTTTCGCTCTCCTCACCACCAAGCCTAAGTGCATTGCTGTCGGGGCGCACCAAACACCGGTTCGGCACCTCCGTTCTAGAGTTCATACAAAAATAACACACAAGCACTCACATACTCTCACGTGCGCACGCACACGCACACGCACACGCACACACGCACACACACACACACACACAAACAACTCATTAGGCCAAGTATATGATACTATTTTTAAAAAAGCAACTGCACTATGTTTTGTGATAACTCTAAGAAATGCGAATTATTAATGTAAAAAGGCTGTTACCGAGAACTGTTCGTAATATTCCTTCGATGATCTAGCTTTGTTAAATAATAATAAATTCTGGGGATGACGCCAAACGACTTTAATCAACTAAAGGAAGTCCTGGAAGAAATGAATGTAAACTTCCAGGAGGGTAGTTATATATTTTTCGTGCATCTCATTTGGCACACACATTTTGGAGTTCAGATTCTTAATGCACGATGTAGTAATATAATGACAAGTTATAATTACATGGGACAACATTTTACGTTGATCCGGCACCTCAAAATCTGCCACAAACCCTGTTCAGACTTCTCTCGCACCTGTGATATCCTTCCCTCTCACCATCATCACTGTCTTTAATTAGCTTCCTCTCCTCTCACCATTACCATCACAACTACCCTACCTTTTTGTCAGTGTCCTCTCTCATACTCCTTCCATCTCACCACCACTCTCCTTTCTCATCCCTATCTGCTCTTTCATCACCCTTGTCCCTTGCATCAACGTGTCCACTTTCCATCATTCTCTCACTGCCACCCTTCTTTCACAGCACCCTTGTTTCTCGTCACTAACGTTTTCTCACCACCATTTAGCACCCTGTATCCTTCATCACCCTTCCATCTTACCACCACCACCTACCACATCACAACCCTTTCCTCTCACACCACCACACTTACTTACCTCTCACACCACCACCCCTTCCCTCTCACACCACCACCACCCCTTCCTCTCACACCACCACAACCCTTCCCTTTCCACCACCATCTTTCTTTTTCATCACCACAATTTTTTCACCAAAACCAACGCCACCACCACCATCACCTTTTATCTCTCTCCTTTCTCAGCACCACCAACATCGCTGAACATCACCAAATTTCCTCTGGCTTCCGTCTCAGCATCACCCTCATTTTTCCACCCCCACCATCACACCTCCCTGACACCACCCTCCCTTCTCACCATTATTTTCCTTTCACCATTAACCTATTTAGTCCACCTGGTCACATTCATTTTATTCTTACTACCTCCATACAAGTTTATAAGCTTAAGAAAGACCTTAGTAGACGAAGGCTTAAATCGAACCATCCAATTCAGAAAGTCTATCTAGTAGAATGAAAATGAAAAGTACGGTATCACACTAAAGGGGTTATTTTCTCCCAGCTCTCACCACTACCTTTGCCTCTCACTACCACTTTCTCCTTTCATCTCCACCTTTCCCATCACTACCGCGACTTCCTCTCGACGACCCCTATCTCCTTCTACCAGTCTACTTCTACACTAGTCTTGATCTTCCCACAATCATCTCACCTCTCAACATCCTCCAAAGAAATCTACAGCCTTTGTCCTAACTTTTTATTTATATTATCTTATTTTTTCCACGTAATCCTTCCCTCTGTTTTCTGTCCCACTTTTCTCTCCATTCCCTCTGTTTTCTGTCCCACTTTTCTCTCCATTCCCTCCTTTTTCTTACTCCGTTTTTCCCGTCCCACGTATCCTTATTTCCTTCTGAATGTCTCACCCTTCCACCCACTTTGTTTAGCCCCCTTACGCCAATTGTGCATTCCCTCCGTTCTCCAGATTATTTATTCAACCCTGTCCTCCACCACCCATTACTTCCTTCCTTCCCCTCCACCAAATTATTATTAATGAGTTTACAGGGAAAAGAAGGTAATAGAGAAGGAAGGTATAACAGGTCATTAGAAAAACTTGTAGAATAACTGCATGATGTTGATTCAATAGGGTGCATAAGGACCTTTTAACATATTTTCATAATGTTACTTCAGCTCCTATCCACTTCTCCCTTCCCCTGCCCCTTAACTCCCAACCTTCCCTCTTCCATACCATCCCTTCCCACATCCTCTCATTCCCTTCTTCCCTTGTCCCTCTCCTTTCACTTCTTCCCTTACCTTCCTCTCTTCCTCATCTCTCTCACTTCTTCACTTATTTTATATCTCCCCTACCCTCCTCTCCCCATGCCCATTCTCTTATCCTTTATTCCCATACCTTCCTTCTCCTTTCATCCTTCCTTGCCTCTGTCACCTCCTTTCTTCAACTACTCTCCCTTCTCCTCACTTTTCCTCCTGTCTCCACGCCCGTCCTCCCAACTACTCCATCCTCCTCACATCTTCACTTTCTCCTCGTCTCTTCCCCTTCCTTATTCTTAAATACTTCCCCTCTCCCCTCACCCCATCCCCTTCACCCCTCTCTAAATACACCTCCCTCTCCCCTCAGCCACCTCCCTCTCCCTCTCCTCTTCACCCTCCCTCTCCCTCTCCTATCACCCTCCTTCCTCACCCCTCACCCCTCACCTCCTAAGAGAGGCACTACACTCTTATCTAAGGAAGGTTCTAGCCCCAGTGAGGGAAATACCTCGCTCTCTCTCCTGGCCATCACGTCCGTCCTGCTCTCTCTCTCTCTCTCGACCAGATTTTGTGCATGTGTGGCAAGACACTTTATTGAATGTGTGTGTGTGTGTGTGTGTGTGTGTGTGTGTGTCCCAGCCTATAAGATATTTAGATACGTTAAAAAATTTCCTTCACCACCATTCAGTATACTGAATCTGAACTGCTATCACGCAACACAAAACTGCTTCGCCGCGGTACAGTACTGTGATAAATTTAGTATCATAAGTTTTGTCATAGGATATAATACCAAGCACAGCACTGATATACAAAGTCACTGATATCACTGCACATAAAGCCCATGACAACAAAGCTGAGTAATACCATTCTATAGAAATTCAG
>JAGKTI010001051.1:11920-26133 GCA_018397915.1 Birgus latro | reverse complement strand
CTCTCTCTCTCTCTCTCTCTCTCTCTCTCTCTCTCTCTCTCTCTCTCTCTCTTTCCTGACTATAATGTAACTTCAACCCTTTCACTGGTCCAACAACACTTAGGAATTTGCTTCTGGTTCATGCCACGGTAATTTAGTCAGCTAATGAAAACCTCTCCTAATTAATTGTTAACAGCGACTAATTCAATTTCACTTCACCACAAGATAAAGGGTTAAGTGATTCATAAGTGGTGTCTTTAAGCTTCATGTGACTGATTTTTATGACAATCTCAGTACATTACACAAGACGTCAGGACAACTCGCAAAAAATAACGTGGAAAATGTTTTGGAAATATAGTGTTAAAATAATGCTGCACAAATACAGGCGGATAATGCAAGTAATATCCAGCACAATACTCACAAATTTCTCACCTTTGGACGTGGCACAGGAACACAAAGATCACTTAAAGCATCAGTGGAAAATCAAAGGAAACTTAAAACATACCTCTCAGTTAATTGTAGGTCACACGCAGAGATCACTGTATTATACCCTTACTTTGCTTGAGCCAAATCTCGCACCCTGTCAGAAAGGAGGAGATAATTGGCTAAACCCCTGAAGTCAACGATAAATTAAACCAAAATTATTAATCCCTTCAGTGCTTTACTACCCACAAGCTCCATAAATGTTAATCCTTTCAGTGCCTTACTACCCACAAGCTTTATAATTGTTAATCCCTTCATTCTTTTTATACCCACAAGCTCCTTCATGCAAAACAGTTCCCACTTTCTCAAACTGTTTTCCTTCCTCATCCAACCCTAAACTCTTTACTGCATTTCATCCTTCCATCCCTCCCTCCCTCAGCCTTCTTGCGGTCTCACCCTCGTTCTTGCCCCGTTTTTCCCTAAGTCACTCCGCCTGATAATAAAATGGACGCCCATTAACCTGGCTTTCTCCTCGTTCTCGCCTCCCAGTTTCTTTTCTTCCCCGCAAGTCTATTTTTTATCAGCCTTCTTATCTGACTGAGAATCTGGGCAATGGTTGAATGTCTGTAACCTGATTATTACTATTTCTGCATCCCCCCCCCCCAAAAAAAAATGAAACGGAAAAAAGTTACACCGCTCATGGCAAACTGTCTCGACACTTTCTACTCTATCTTGGTCTAAAATTGCCATCTCTCCATCTTGAATGCTGAGATGAAATAAATGATTAGCACTAGAATATGATGCTAGTCAGGAAGAAGTGACATGGAAAGGGTGCAAAAACACAGCATTTTTTTTTTCTGCCACTGGGCTACGTGAAATATCCCTCAAAATGACAATAATCTAGGCCAAGTTAATGTGAAAGATCTACAACCAAACTGCTGATTAAGTAGAGATTTTGCTAACATTCTTTATTTCCTCCAACCCTAGGACGACTCTGCAATAATTAATCTTGCTATGACAACACGATTTCAGCTGGATTATCAAAAAGAAGCTAACAGTAAAGGGGGTATTGAAGACTGATTCATTCGCAATGTCTTTCCCAAGCAATGAAAATTCACTTATACAAAGCAAAAATTACAGCTACATAATCTGGCTGAAGGGGCTGATACGAAGACAATTCTATTCTTGTTACGTTCAGACGATTTTATTCAACTGTAAGGGAGACATTTTAAGGAGAATGCGTTAATGGAGGTTTTATCTAGTCCTTTATCTAACTCCTGTCATGATATCAAGTCTCTCGAGGTAAATGAAATCGTCTGGATAGGAAAAACAATATTAAAAAAAACGCGAAAGTCAATTTCTGCAAGTGAAAAGCCCTTCCTTATGCCATTAACCACTTCAGTACGAGGGCGTCTTCATGGTTAGTTTCTTCACCTTAGGAAAGCCTTCGAGAAATGTGGAAATTAAGATAGCCAAACCCTCTTAGCTCTAAAGTCTATCCTAATATGAGTAAAATCGTTCTAACAGCAAAAATATAATAAACAAGGACGTGAAAATAATCAGCCCCACAAACTACTAATATTAAACCTTTCAGTAAAATGACGTCATTTTTTATTCTATCCTTGCTACACCAGGACGAACTTCAGGTAATTATTTTTAAGAAGGTAACCTAGCCTCATTTTGCAGTCGTAAATCCTACAATGCGAGAGATTGATTATTCAAGCTGAAAATAATTGTTTGTCGCTAACAAGAGCAAAATAACAATAAACATTTTTATAGTTATGGGATTAAGATATACAAATTATGAGCACAGCAGACGATCAGAGAACTAACGTGACTTTTTTTCGTCTTGACATCTGAAAGCAGTGGACGAAACGTTGAAAATATTCTGTGACTTCCCATGCACGAATTAGCCTGCTATTTTCATCAGTTCACCAAAATGTGGGGACAATAAATATCGTACATGAAATACACTAAAAAAAAAAGGGGGGGGGTTTGCCTTAAGAAAAAAATGAACAGCCAAACAGCAACAGCACTCACTGAACAAACATCAATCATTTCACCTTCTATGTACATCCCACTTCCCTCTGCTTCCTTAGTCGAGGTGGGCTTGACGTGTTTCTCTGCCACTGAGTCTGGGAAGAAAGTTACATACATGCCTAACCGTGAAGCAGACGCAATAGAACACTTTATAATATTCTCCCTGGCTGTACAAGGTCAAGAAAAAAAAATAAAGGCAGCAAAACTGAAGCCCTGATAAAGTCCGCAGCATAACAACAGCATTCGCGTTTGTTTTTGCGATGTTGTTGGTACACCTTTTTCCAGGATCCATCGTAAAACATGTCAGCCCGGTCCGTCGCCAAAAGGAGAGCGCGTGAGCTATAATTTCCACGAATATTGTTTTGCGATTCCGTAATAAGACCACAAATCACGAAGACGACAGAGATAAGAGTCTGATTTGCGACACACCTCCGGAACATTAAACAGGGAAAAACAGGAGAGAGAGGGAGGGCTGATAATACCTGCCGCGTGAAGTAGTGACACCTGGGGCGAAAGAGGTAGGGAAAAAAAATTCATATTCTCCCCAGCAAGAAGAACTGGAAAGGTCAAAGATGAGAATACACAATTTTAACACAGCTGCAAGTAAGGGAGAATTAAAGATTGTTTTTCAAGTGGCCACACAATTATTTTCTTAACGGGAAATAAATATCAGAAATCAGACTAAACTAAGCAGCCCGTTTCTGAGTTCAGCACTCGACCTGACACCAAAAGAGGGATTATCACCATACACCTCACACGTCACCTGAGATCTGGGAACTAATACCGATCATCACTACTGCGAACAGACCTAATGGTATGATATTTATGGGTGTCTGTCTGTGAGGTGTTCTTGGGGCCATAAAGAAAGGCAGTGAACGCAGTGATACCTATGTCATACCGAAAAAACTGGTCCCTATAACAACAGAGATATAAAACCCTGGCCTCCACTCTTCCCAGCCTACCTTGTATCTACTCCACCTCCACGATAAATCCTGTGTCTATCACGAACTCACTTCATTATTATATTCAAGCTAAAAAAAAAAATCAAAAGTAAAGCAAAAGGAAAAAAGAAGAAAACAATCAGCTAAAAGAAAATCTAGCAGTCTAGTACGAATCAAGACATTACCTGTAGTGAGAGGTGCATGTCAAAATCGGATAGTTATACTGACTTTGTGTAGTCAGTCAGTGAAGCTTCTCTCTCTCTCTCTGTTCTAGGTGAAGCCATAGAGAATTAACACTGCCATAAATCCTCCACAAACCCGAAGGACGACATTTTTTAATTAGCATTCACGGATTTTTGCATCGCCGGACATTTGGCGGTCGACTCGTCGGCGCCTGATTTGCAGTCGGTTCGTCGGGGTCTGAATACTGATTTGTGTAGGGGTCTGAATTCCGGTCAAGGTCGGTGTCTGAGTCTCGATCATTTGGGGTCTAATTTGCTGTCGTTAAGTCGGTGGTGTCTGATTTGCGGTCGGTAAGTCGGGATGTGATTAGCTGTCGGTAAGTCGAGATCTTATTAACGGTTGGTAAGCTGGGGTCTGATTATCGGTCGGTAAGTCGGGGTCTGATTGTCTGTCGGTTAGTCGGAGTCTGATTATCGGTCTGCACACATATACAGTATGACATGGTCCACCTCCTCCTCATCATCATCATCAGCAGCAGCATTCTTCTCTTTCTCATACTTTTTTCTCCTCATGTTCTCCTTCCCATTTCTCTCCTCCTCATTCTTTTTCTTCGCCTTTTCCTTCTCCTCCTCCTTATTCTTCTTCTATTATCAGCACATGGTGAACTGCTTGAGGAAATGATGTGACTGCCTAAGGGATATGTGATGTTGGAACTGATCACCAAGATGCGTCCAAGTGTTATGGTCATATGGAAATAATGGGGGCGGTGAGATTATTACGAGGATTTACAGATCGGAAAATAAAAGGCGTAGGAAGCAGGAGGGGGCCAGGACGGAAAAAGTAGGATGAAGTGGGTAAAATCCAGGAGGGTAAGATTTGTTCTAACCTGAGTGAAGTAGAATGAAGCTGACACTGAACCGTGGGGCAGTAGCTGTGGGAATATAGACCAGGAAATGGAAATCTATACTCTTTTCACTTCGGTTAACCTAAAATTATCCTCATCTTTAATGCTGACTTGTAACAAAAGATAAATGCTTGAATAATGATACTAGGCACAAAATACTAAGGAAAGGATGTAGGGTCGTAGTATTGTTTTTTTGTCACTGACCTACATGAAATAAACTGCAAAAAGGCGAAAACCTGGACCAAGTATAGGTGAATGAACGATGGCTGGATAACTGTGTATCAGAAATGAAAGGTGACACGCTCGAGGTAAGTCTCAAAGAAGCAGACAAAGACTATGGAAATAATTTTTAGTGTAGATCATTATATATTATGCACGGGAGAGAAAATGAGTTACTGAGGTTGCTTTCTCATGACTTTGGACGCTAGCCTACTGATGCGGGTAACGGTGAACATGAAAAGAAAACAAGAAAGAGGAATAATGCATGTGGGCCTAATTACCGCCTATGTTGTCTCGCCTGAGGGCATGGGGAGAAGACCTGGCCACCTTCATCGTAATAATTTCATGTTTTTCCTTTTCCGTTATTTTCAGACATAGTGCTGACCATAACTAATTATAACAGTTCTGTACAAGATCATAAACCATCGTTCAGCCACTTTCAGACATGATATATCAGTCTGAAAGGCAGTCATCAATTGCAATATAAAGTATTGTAGATAATGTGTCCTACAGTGTTTCGAAATATTTAAAATTCAAAGTAAATAGCTTCACTTAACACACAATAATATTACCCACTACCTATTATAAGCAAAAATCTGCTCATAGTTTCAAGAGAATCTGCTCTGATTTTAGCCCTACCAATATCCACAAACGCACATATGCTTGAAATCAGATAATACTCTTAGCATACCTCATCAACAAGCTATATTTGCCTATTTTCTTAATGTATCCACTTCAGCCCGGTCCTACGGCTTCTTCAAATCAAAGGAAGCCGTGCATCCATTACGTTAGTGGTGGTTCCTGTACGGGTATAGAATGGAATGTCTATAAAATTCCTTACACATGATCAGTTTCACCGTATTTGGAACGAGTGGCGACCTGAACGCGACCATCAACCCCTTCCCCTCAATCTTCCGCCCCGAGGAAATCGTATAAAATTTAGTTCATTCTTGCTGGCCACTGACGCTTTAACAGTTTAGCAGATATCTGATAATGCAAGGAGAAAGGGTTATATATAAGTACATGCATTTTATATTACGTAATATATACACATATATAATTATCTGTATCCATCTATCTATCTATATATCAGTGTAATGAGGAGAGAGAGAGAGAGAGAGAGAGAGAGAGAGAGAGAGAGAGAGAGAGAGAGAGAGAGAGAGAGAGAGATCAGTTGTTATTCCCAAGACCTGTCCTGTTAACTAAGTGTCCCTGCTCCCACCCATAATTCCTCCCCCCTTCCTACCCCTCCCCCCATCCCAACTCCTCCTATACCATCCCCTCTCCCATGCTATTTATGCTTCGATAATTCCTTCTCTTCTTCCCCTCTCGACTCTGTTCCCTCTCCCCTCCCCTCCCCTCTCTTCACCTCTCAATTCTCAGCTTACTAATTCCTTTCCCCTCTCTTCCCCTTTCTTTAACATCCCTCCCAGTTCCTTTGCGTCCCCATTTTTTAGTCTCTCCCCCTCTTTTTTCCCTCCTCTCTCTCTTCCCCTTTCCCAGTAACTCTTCCCCTCCTTTTCTGTCTCTCCCCAACGTTCTTCGTCACTCCCTCTTCCTTTACTCTCTTCCCTTCTGTCAGTTCCCTCCTCGCCATTTTTATTCCCTTCTCTCCTCTTCATCCTTCGTTCCTCCTTTCCTTTTTTCACTCCATCTCTTTTCTTACCTTCTCATTCTTTTTAGCCCCCCTCTTCTCTTTCTCTTCCCCTCTTCTCTCTTAGTCCTCCCCTTTTCTCACTTTCCCCACTTTTCTTCTCTCACCTTTTCTTCTTTCCACTGCCCTCACTCCACTTCTTCTTTTCCCCTTTTTATTCTCATCTATTTACCTCCAAACCCTCTACCCCATTCATTGACCTTTTCTTTTCTTCCTCTCTCCATCCGTCCTCCTCCTCTTCCCTTACTATCTCAGTCTCCTCTTTTGCCCATCTCCCATCTTCCTCCTATCTCTTCATTCCATCCTCTCTCTCCTCATACAGTCTGCTACAAATGTTCAGTTACTCTTCCACTGCATCTATTTCACACTCATGGCATGCTTATCACTTTCCTCCCTGACGCATCATATCAAAGAGAATCACCTACGGGCAGGTAAACATAGCATTCCTCTCTCATCTAAGGAATATAACCCACTAGATAAAAGTGTGAGGCAGAAGAGGTAAAATATTAGGCGAAAGTTTGTCCTCGGCGCTACCTCCACGTATGGTCTAAGTACATAATTACCCTCAAATTACCACTCCAATTAATGTCAGCCATAAATATATATCCTTCAAGTGTTTTTGCACCCACTCCCATCGCAGCAGCAAAATACGATCCACAGTTATGAGCATCACATATTCTTTGGGCCGTGGAGCTCTCATGAAGACGGATGACCCTGTTCGGCTGTCAGCAGTGGACGACAGCTCAGGGTTGACTGTCTGTCTCCCGGGATGAAGTACTACTGTGATTTATTACTGCGTATACTCAGGGACAAAAGTTTGCCTAATATTTCACCATTTTTATTTCTTACTCTGTGTTGGACAGTATTACCAAGCAGAGGATGGTTTGGCGCGCTTCTTAGTCAACAGATTATTCTCGATCCGATTAATATTTCACCTCTTCTGCCTTTTCATCTTTGCTGTTGGTTTATATTTGTAATCTGAGAGGCTTGGTATGCTTCTGTCCATACCTGATTCTTTATTCTCGAAATTTTTCACCATCCCCTCCTCACTTTCATCGGTTTGCATATACTCCTATTCTAAGAAAACGTTAGTTTCACCGAACAATGTTGCTGCTCCATCTCACTCCCTTCTGTTGCCTAATATTCCAGAGCCGAGTGAAAACGTTTCTCTGCCTACTGATGAATCTTAGTTTGCCTAATAGGTCACCCCCTCTACTTCTCACCTTCCTTTGTTAGCTAATATTCCAAAGCTGAGAGAGATTCGGTATGCAACTCGACCCATAGATAATTCTTTCTGATCTGATGCGGCAGAGAAGAGAGTGACGGACATGCTCAAAGTGCGAAGGAGACGCAGTGGATTTGTATGTAAGCTTATGTCCCTTACTCTACTCTACCGCTCTTTTTGTGTGACCTACCCACTATATTATGGAGGATGTGTAGTGCCTCGGTTGGATGTGTAGCATTTGTGTGTTTTCTTGGACCCGTTTAGCTGTCAGGGTTGAGTTGGTGAAGGCTAAGTTGGTTGCAAACAGTTGATGGATGGCTGTCTTGTCGAGTGGTAACAAAGAATGATGCAGTTGATGACGATGGTTACAAAAGTTTACGTCGATAAACGAGGTAATTGCAAGGCGATGGATGATGATGATGATGATGACGGTGGTGGGACTGACTTAAAAAGAAGAACCTGTGAAAACTGTCGGGGAAAGTTTGGTCTGTCTAGGTGTGCAATCTCCCCACCTTTTCGTGCTCTCTTATGTCTAAACACTCCCCATCATGCACTACAGTGATGAAGATGATGATGATGATGATGATGATGACGATATGATGATGGTAACTGTGCTGCTGGTGATGATGATGCCAACGATGAAAAGGTTGCCATTGTAGGTGACTGATGATGATGATGATGATGATGATGATGATGATGATGATGATGATGGTGACAACGACTACGAAGACAGCAACGATGATGATGACGCCAGTGATCATTATATTTATAACGAATTAGTGAGAGGACAATGGACCATGAGGTGAACTGGAGGTGGTGGAAGCAAGCGGGTGCGTGTGAGTGTGTGTGTGTGGGTAGTGTGCATGGCGAGGATGCACGGTGCTCCAGGGACTGTCAGCTGCACAATCACTAAGGAAATTGAGCAATCACAACGCCCTGCCGAGCCAGCCATCAATCAAAGGGACGTAACATGTGTACCTGCGTCTGCATTTCCGGCCAGCTCTCATCACTCCCCTCCATCCGGGTCGTGGGCGTCGCATACCCAGTACCGTCATTGAGGCTGGACTTGCAGGGAAATTTCTTTAAGGCTCTTCCTTCGTCTTCTCATTTATCTAAGCCTAATATCAACCTTTCTAATGTAAACTGCCTTCTTCAGCAAGTCTTTGGTCAGAATTTGATCTTTTTTCAGTACTTTCAGGGCCTTCTTTCAAAACTCTTCCCTCACGTCTTCTCAAATCAACCCCGCAGATGGACAGTGCGTTCTATAAGATCTTATCCATTATCTTATTCAGCTTAAAACTTCCAGGCCTGTATGACTCACTTGTACTTAATAAAGTCATCTTGTTTTAGTCTGAATAGAATAGTAGAGTTGTCCCGACCACAAGAAGGCTAATTATCTTCCTGAATGTTTTCACTGCACGTGCGAGTAAGGGGAGCAGCTGTAAATGAAGCCATCGTTCTCGTGCTGAGTCTAGGGTAGGTGTATATTTTGATGCAGGAAAAGGCACAGTCCAAACTATACTCTACAGAATTACCATCGTCGTTTCTGTTTTCTATGACGACATATCTAAAGGCGAAACAATAACCTGCTTTAGTCAAATTCAATGAATCCTCCTAATATGACGGAGATGTGTTCGACATATAACATCTTTTTTCCATACAACTGGTACGGTCTCTTGGGTGATGCCAATAAATCAGTTTTGCAGGCAGTATATCAAACTGTAAAATAGTGATGAAAACCCCTCAGATCCGATGAAGCAAATTTTCAGTTTACTTGATTTTACTGGCTTTAGGAGACATTACTGGAACTGGAGAGGTTGGATATAGCCTTCACGTCCCCGTTTGCCAGAAGAGAACTCCCAAAAGCTGATAAAGTTGTCTGGAGGTAGGAAGAATGTAAGTAAAATGCATAACTAGACTGAAGGTGTTAGTAGCAAAAACGAACGTTAGAAAAAGACGACATAACCTAACCAAAATTTCTCGTAGATGTGGCCGTACATGTGTCGGCGGAAGACTGACGGTGCGAGGCGAAATGACAGGATATGCAGATGTTAGCGGTGGCCTGTTATTACGAGCAGCCCTGTGACGCGGGTGATAGATAAACATGACTGCGAGCGGAGGAACTGTGCCCATAAATCGCAGGGGTACACGGGAGGGCGGGCCGAGACGAGAAGACCCATGCTAGTGGAACGGTGTAAAAAGCTTGGATAAAGGTCGCACTTGTAGAGGTACTGCGGAGGGCGTGTGTGCTTGGAGAGACGAATGGAATGCCTAATGCAGTGTAGGTCGTGTGAACTGATGAAGGGTGTTCTTGAAGGCTTGTGGAAGGATAAGTTATATGTACTGGTTAGTTATGGCTAGGTTAGTGATTGGGATGTGTGTGATATTGTGATTTGTTAGGCTGTAAGTGGTGGTTAAGCATGTGTTGCTGTAAGGAATTGTTGTACTGAAGGTGTGGATGCTAGTGTTTTTGAGGACTTGTAACTTGCAGTGACTAGGATGGGTGTGGTCTTGGTGAAAGACGGGGGTACTGAGGGGGCGGATGCTGATTCTGAAGGAGTTTAGACGGTGTAGGCTAAGATATGTTTGTGGTGGTGAGCCTGTGTGACTGTGGTAGTAACTTAAGGGTGTGTGTACCGGCAAGCGTTGTGTGTGAGTGCGTGCATGCGTGTGTGGGTGCGTGGTGTGGTGGTGTGTGTTAACTGGCACAGTGATAAGGTGCTAGTGATGAAGTGTGGAACGGGGTTGATTACATTTTTACGACTATACCGTTGCGAATTTGCAATCCTAATATTTCTTTTTCCCTGCGAGAATAAACCTGCTTTGGGTTGTAAAGGCTGGGTTGTGAACACCTCGTACCTCTAACCCCTTCACTACGATGACTGTCTTATTGATCTTACTTGCTACTTTCTGAAACCTTTATTTAACCTTAAGGAGATTTTGTCGCTGTTTGAAGGTTAAAATTCACATAATCAAAGGTCTCCCTAAAGATTTAAAAAAAAAAAAAAAGCGATAACTAATGCGATCTGGGGGTGAGGGTGCGTTTTAAGGGTGGAGGAATTAGACTGGATGTAGCTATGATTCATGTGCGATGTAGATAAGGGTGTGATTTATTGGTGCAGATGTGGTGGTGTGATTGACGGTGAAAGTGAAGTGAGATGTGATGTATGTTGTAGGTGATGTATCTGTATGTATGTATTGTGGTGAGGTGAGGTATATCGATATCTGTGTGCAGGGTTAAGTTGTATAGTATTTATGCCGTAATCCTATTTGCTGTAAACCGTGGCCCTATGTTGTATCAGTATCCAGTGGGTTCATCCAACTGTAACCTAGAGCCAGTTATATCATCCTGTATCTTCACAATTTTAATATATGGGTACACTTTCCTCCATTTGGCAACTCATGGCAGACAAACACATATATAGGCTAAGTTAGACGAGAACATTTTCAAACATTTCGTCCACTGCTTAACCTATTTGCGCCCAGTGTCCTCAGTATAGGGCTGAAGTGGGCATTTTCAAAAGTTATTAAAGAAGGGGAACCCGGGATAGGCACCTACAAGGTTCGTGACTATGAGCAGGCAGGTGGTGGGCAGTACGCTTACTACTCTCTCAGTACAATCTCTCACACAAGAACCCTGGTAGCTAATGGGATAGAAATGTATCAACGGAAAACCAGAGGAAACTATCAGGGGAGGGGATAGCATGATGTGTGAATTAGTGTCTGGTTCATTTGACTGGGCATAATATTGATAGTTATCCCACCTTTGTACTTTCTTTCCTCGTTTTCTGGATCCTGCCTTACCCCATCATTAAATGTACTGAACGTCCAGTATACCTGTGTTCTGAAAGGCTTAATTATGCTTATTAGACTAAGACAAATAATCAGGCAAACACATGGAGACACTGGAGAAGTTTCAAAACATCATCCACTCTTAAAATGTATAGTCGGAAAGTGTAAGACATTTATTTTTTTAAGGCACTGTACAACAGTCTGTGGTGGAACACATCACACATTACCATCCAGCTGTGGAGAATACGGCTGATTTTTACAGATTATCACGACTTAATCACTTTACTGCGTTCCACCACCGCTCCTTCCTAGACCCCCAATCGAGTGTGTATTCTGCCAGAACACCGACCCCGAGCGACTTCAATGGCACTTGTAGAAGGAGAATAGAAATGTGACGAGGACGCGAGAATCCAACATTAGTTTTTTTTTTTTAATTCTTTTATCACAATACACCTCCGCTTACAAGACCGCTAAATGGCATGTAGATTCTACTAATTACATTTACACTCAGTGACAACTATAGCGATTGTAGAGGAGAGGATAATATGGTAGAAAATCGGAAGTCTTTGATCCCTCTATCCCGTTCCATCGATCCTTCCTAGACCGCCAATCGAATATGTGTAGTCTGCCATTACACCAAAGCCGAGTGACAAATATGGCACTTGTAGAATAATTAAGTTTAATTTATTCCCACGTAGCAGACACCCGTATTTGCGGCCTCTGCGCAGCGGCCCCATGTTATCATGTGGGTTATTAATTACAATATTCGATAATTAGCTTGGACCCTGCATTGCCTCGCCTTCCGGACCACACATACAGGAAATTAACGTTGATGAATGCCAATAAGGGGGATTTATCACTATATTTTACTGTTTTTTTTTTTTTTTTTTTTATAATTCCGCACCCCTTAGCGGCAGACCCGGGAAACTATTGGCAGCTGCAGATTTTTTCACGCCATAACGGACGCTGTTAACGATGCGGGGGATGAAGTACAGGTTTCTGCTTAGCATACAAATCACTTCACACTTTCATGGGGGATCCAGACTGCCAACCAAGGGCCCAGTGATTAGCGAAATGGGCGTGTCTCAACTCCTAGTCTGAATGAGGGGTAAAGCGAGTGTTGTAATACCAGTCTGACTTTCTCCTTTCAATCACGCGACGTTTATAGCTCCTCCTTCCTGTATCTAAAAATGAACATCTGTGAAAATTATGGTTATCGTTACTCGGACACATACAGTTAGGAACTGGCAATTAAGACGGTCCCAGTTATCAGGTTAATGAAAAAAGAAGACCGAGATAGACCCAATGGAGAGGTCTGAGTGTACAGGGCGGCCTCAGGGCTAGTTACCTACCTGGGGGTGTAAAGAGAAGTCCATAATGACTGTGAATGAATGTAATGTAGGTTAATTTTGTGTGCTTTACGTCTTCATCAACGTCTGCTCTGTGTTGATACGACTCACGCAAGTCATACACGTCCAAGCGATGTGAGTGAGGGATATGAGTGAGAAAGTAACATCTGTAGAAGGTGTTAGAATTGTACTAAATAGTCAGCTACTCACAACAGCAGACAAAAAAATATATATTCGTGAGTGCCCATGTTACCCTTTCTAGAATGAAAAATGTCTTTCACAATAGGGGAGACTTTCGAAAGGGAAGGGAAGTTCTGTGTGTGAGGGATGGGGGGAGGCATGTCCGTGCGTTTATAAATTTTCAAATATCAGTACAAATCTACAATACTCGACGAAAATAGAATATTTTAAATGATATTCATCTTTTGTTTTCACGCGTTCCAATGCTTGTCTTGATATTCATTACAGACATTGACCAATTATATGTACCGAATATGAGGAGAGTACTGAGCGCCCACACTGAAGAGTGAATGTGCTTACTCTCCGGTTTTGTTGTCGACTTTTGCACAGACATCAAGGGCTGACTCAGTAACTCTTCTGCATAATCAGGAAGATGGGAAGAAGAATTTATCGGCCATTGTGAGTGACAGCAACGCCACAAGCGGTGCCTCCCCAGCAAACACAGACCTACTTTATTTGCAGGCGGAAAATGTTTTCTTTAGTCTGCCCACTTTAACTTGGAAGATTTTTTTCGTGTTGCTGTTTATTTCCTGTTGCTAAATGGAAAAGTAATAATATACTGTGGCTCTACATCCGTCCCGTGACATATCTTCTCAGTAGCATCATATTCTAGTGTTAATCTCCTTTTACAACTCAACATCCAAGACACATGACAGTTTTAGTACCTCGATTCCTATGAGAAACTCTTGGCTAAGTGAAATCTATCTCACAATAGCTGGAACAGAATACCAGCCGTCCCGATGATGAGCTTTGTAAAGTGAAAAGAGTATAGTTCATCAGCAACAACATATTTGCAAACGAGGTCAGAGTATTGAGAGAGAGGGTGGGTTAGCTTGCCTCCCCTCCCTCCCCCCACCACCACTACTTCCGGGACGTCAGCGAGCCAGGTCACATCAGCAGAAAAAATACAAGCTTAGTCCGATCATGAGCCAGGTAAAGTGAAAAGCGTGTTGTTTACGAGCGTCAGAAAATATTTGCAAGCGAGGTCAAGTATAGAGAGAGAGGGGAGGCTAGCTAGGGCCCCCACCTCCACCACTGGGACGTCAGCGCGCCAGGCCACATCACTTACCTCCCTGATTCATTGCCGTGTCGCAGCGGTTTTGCTCGTTAACCAGACAGGCAAAAGGGAAAGGCAAAAAATTAAAAGGTGAAGTGAGAAGGCTGGGATAAAAAGCCGTCCCCGTCAAGATGTGTGTTGCAACGTTACTGACAAAATGCAACTCGTGTGTGTGTGTGTGTGTGTGTGTGTGTGTGTGTGTAAAGT
>JAGKTI010001051.1:0-11824 GCA_018397915.1 Birgus latro | reverse complement strand
AAGTATCTGTGTGTGTGTGTGTGTGTGTGTGTGTGTGTGTGTGTGTAAAGTCTGGTGGGTGTGGCTTGGAAAAGAAATGGCCTATATAACTGATCCGACCTACTGAATAGCATATTTTTCGCTGCAGACCCTCACATAAAACTTAATGCCTTTTACGAACACGCAGCAAAAAATAATAATGGGTCCCTGGGGTTTAAGCAAATATTTTAGTCACACAGGGATCTATTCACTAACACCTAAGACAATGTATCATCCTGTACTCTACTGTTGGATATAATTTCTAGTACCGAAAATTAACAGTATATGCAAGTGTATCACGGGGAGGCTCATTTATTCAGACTGTTTTTCCTATGTGTGAGTAACTTATTAAATACGATACATGTTTTGAAGGAGCAATTACTGCCTGCCTTCATGATATGCCCACATAAAACATTCTTTGATTTGTCTTCAGTTCTTGAGTACATCTTACGTCCTTCCCTTCCTTAACCTGCATATAATTCGATTTTTTTCCTACTAAGACTTGTTTAGTTTTAGAGAGAAGTTTAACTGGAGGGGTTATTTTAGTCTTCGTTAACTCCTTCAGTTATTGGGAACCATCCTTACTTGAAGAAAATCGTCTGATGGCAGCAAGAGCAAAATACGAAAGACGTCCTTGTGTTGAAGTTAACGTTCCTGCTGTCTCTCAGTGTAACTTTAACCTTATTGTATTTCAGCCAGACAAGACGTCAATTCCTCCACAGGAAAACATTACTTGAAATCTGATATGGCTTTTATGATGTACGTAAATGCATATTAATTTTCTGCAGTTCATTTTACTACGTCATGGTATTACGAACAATTTTTTATTGACAACGTGAAAGCAACTGACACGGGATGTGATATCTCTGGGAATAATTAACATAAAACTTAGCAGCTGTGATATAATACAGTTTGTTGCTATTTTTCTTTAATTGCCTTTTATGAATGATTATTTTCAATACCATTTACTATCAAAACCCGATCTTTTTCTGGGTATCAGTATAACCTTATTTTTCCCGTTTCCTCCCAATAACACATATACTGCAGTTTAAGAAGGCATTTCATAATAAAAGGTTTCTTTTGGACTACTTCTAACTTCTTCACTCCAAGAATATCTGCTTTAATTTGAATAAAATAATCAACTGGTAGCAAGATATAAAAAAAAGAAAAAAGAAAGTCTGTGGCCCAATGGAGTAATTTGGTGTAGTTCTGGCATCATTTGCAGCGCAGTGGCACCAAGCAGCCTAACAAGCAGGGACAAACTAGGGTTGCTGTTGTTGGGACGTGGGGAGGGGGGGAGGGGGGAAAGGAGGCGGGAGAAACGAGGGACGGCTTCTGGAGAGATGGGGGATGGAATAAAGAGGTGAGCTAGGGGGCGGAGTAAGGAGGAAAGGGGGGGCAGGGGCCAAAAGGTGGGGATGGTGAGACCAAGAGGAGGGAGAAGGGAAAAGACTAAGGGGAGAAGAGCTGAGGAGGAGTAGGGGGAGAAGAGCTGAGGAGGAGTAGGGGGAGAAGAGCAGAGGAGGAGCAGGGGGAGAAGAGTAAAAAGAGGAGGAGCAGGGGGAGAAGAGTAAAAGGAGGAGGAGTAGGAGGGGAAGAGTGATGGGAGGAGTAGGAGGGGAAGAGTGATGGGAGGAGCAAGGGACTGAGAAGGGGTCGGGGCAGGGAGCTTCTAAGGGGGATGGAGAATAAAGTGGTGAGAGAGAGAAAGCGGGGGGAGGGAGGGTGAAGTAAGTACCTCTCCCTCCCATAAAGAATCAAAGCAAATTAGACCACACTGGAGTCAGGAGGGTGCGGGGGTGGGAGGCAGACATCGAGGCAAATTGGCACCATTCCGGGCCCATCTCCAGTATCTTAGGCCGGAGAATCCTCTTAGAACGAAGCCAACCAACCAACCACGTACAGTCACCGAGGGAGGAGGCGGGGGGGGGGGGCTTCTTTCCTGCCGTTCCGCATAATAATACCCCTGTTTAGTACTGCCTCCCGATATTGCCAGGCGTAATATTCATGCACTGGCGGCCCGTCCAATCGTTCCCTGGCAGAGCAAATCCGACAGGTTCATATTAATAAATTAGTTAATAGCATGGGAGTATAATTTGGGCTTTCTTTAGCAGCGTGGAAAGTGTGCCCGTTTTCCCCGTTGACTCCAGCGCACGACTGTCTGAGCTACTGCCCGCTAGCTCCCTTGGTCGGCTGGTTATGGGGTGGTTTTTTGTGATTGTGTGTTTATGTATTATGCTTGTGTGTGTTTTGTGGGGGCATGTCGGGAGGTTATGGGGTGGTGTTTTTGAGTGTGTGTTTATATATTATGCTTGTGTGTGTTTTGTGGTGGTATGCTGGCTACTTATGGGATGCTTTTTGTGGCTGTGCTAATATGTGTTATGCTTATGTGTGCTTTGTGGCGGCGTGTTTATTTTTGCGCGTGTTATGTATATCATTTGCGCGTATTATTTGATAGTGTTTGTGGAGTGGTTGTATAAGGCAGTTTTGTTACTGTGTACTTATACTTGTGATTTGCATTTGTGCGTGCTCTGACACAGGGATTTTGTTTGTTATATACGGTATATAATAGTAACAGCACACACGCACACACACACGCACACACACACACACACACACACACGCACACACGCACACACACGCACACACGCACACACGCACGCACGCACATACACACACACACTATATATATATATATGTGTGTGTGTGTGTGTGTGTGTGTGTTTGGCTGTCTGGCTGGCTGTCCACCCTATTATTCCGACTGAAAAACTAATAAAAGAACCAGGGTGACTCTTCGGGGGGGGGTATCATAACCCAAGAATGATGGTATTTAACACATTTATGGCGACAAAACCCAGCATTTTTAATCTCTATTGTCAGGCAATTTTATAAAGCTTAAAAGTGGCCTACCAACGTCTAAAGACTGAAAACAGTTTACAGTAACCCCCCAAAGATGAAGGAATTTTTACCCCATTTTTCCTTCGAGAGAATTTTTTTTTTTACCGTACAGCTTAAAAGAAACCTATTGCCACTTGAAGGTTAGCTTTGGTGAACGGGGGTCAGCGTACAAAGACAGAAGATAATAAGGAGAGGCGTAGAGAACGAGAAGGAATGAGGAAGCTAAGAAATGATGAGGAATGTGCAAGAAAATAATTAAGTGGGGGAGCAGATCGGGACGGGTGGCATGCCTCTGCATAGCGCACTTTTCTCTTCCCTGGAAAATCGTGTTTACTTCATTTAAACCTTAACCTAACTTTAAACTCTAACCCAACCTAACTTTAAACCCTACTCTTACTTAAAACCAAACCCTAACCTTGCAGACTAGCTTAAGATAACTCAAACAACTAGACTGACGACTTTAACCTAACCTTGGTCCATGACGAAGAGAAAAGGTGCTCAATTTGACTACAGGTAAAAAAAATTAGTGTATGAGCAGTGACAACCAGGATACAAGACACATCCTTTAAGAGAATTTCAAGATGAGGAATATTTATACACATGCAAGACTCCAAGCAGGATCTCTCTCTCTCTCTCTCTCTCTCTCTCTCTCTCTCTCTCTCTCTCTCTCTCTCTCTNTAGCAACAGATTTGCACCCGAATATGACGGTAGTCACGAAGAAGTGCAATGAAATGAATGGAAAAACTGTACCACTGTTCTTCTGTCACTGAGCTACATGAAATAGGCTACAGAAAGACGAAAATCTGGGCCAAATTGTGTTGAAAGAGCTAAAGTGTGGAATAAATGTTCCTAATGTGACTGAATACGGTTCTGTGTGTTCACACTTAAGTAAAGCAAAATATCATCGTGACACATACCCTGTACAGAAGCAAAATGCCACGGAGTATGTGCCAGGGAATATCCTATTCTAATTAAACACGCCTTTTATGGGCTCATTTTTCTACTGTTCACACAAGCGCTTTCAGATTTCAGACCATTTCATATACATATCAGTGAATTTGGTCTTTCAGACTTGACTCTCATTACCTCCATATTTTTTGCGACAAAAAATTAAATGGAAACCTGGACTGTATAATTATATGACGGTTGCCATATTCTGAGGGAATGTTTGAGCCCATTCCTTGTCGGTCATAGAGCGCTTGTCTCGTTTCGCCGCAGTGTAGCATCTCTTCCTCTACTCTCCACATTTGAGTGGTCATTACTTTTCTGAACTGTCTGCCAGTTTCCCTCCCCCACTTTCCACTACGGAGAGTGTGCAGTTGCAGTTTATGAACTCACTCTCTAAGGCAGACATTAATTCGAACTTTTAGCCCTTCATATTTGTAAATGTTCAACTACAAAACTACCTTCCTTAATCTACAGTACATTTCTCTCTTCTTATTGTTACCTCAGGTGTTTCAAACACAATGTATCCATACGAATCCCCAATCTTGGCACTCGGCATTCGGATTTTCCTTTTGCACACAAAAACAACTGATTATCGCTACAGTTTGATACTTAGTGACGACACCGCACCTGCTCAACAGCCACAACTGCTAACACCACCGAGAGAATAAGTCTGCTTGTTTTACGCGGTTTTGCCAACAACATGTGGGGCGAATCTTTACACTGCAAACCTGAGACCCTGAAATACCCACCGAACATTTTTCACACTAAAAGCAAAGCTATTTATTTGACCTTTTTCTGTGTTTGGGGAACATTCTGGGCGACGGCGGGTGACATTGATGCTGGGGGAGCGAGGGAGAGCGAGAGGGAACTTCTCGCACCCCTCGCACTCACTCTGACTGTCCCACACGACTTACAAAGGTAGTCATGAGCAAAATCTGGCTGGCAATCCTCTGCCATTATTATCTCCTGTCCTACAAATTTTCTCAATCCTTCCCAAATTACCCCGAGTATGCTTCCTTATCAGACTGTTGTGTTATGTCTCATACCGCTGTCAGATAAAAATAATTCATGTAACACCATTCATTGTCAAAGTCGGTAGAGAAATATCTGCGAACTCTTGCAACTCATGGTTGTACAGTCAGGGCAAGAGTTGGCTTATGTTTAATCTTTTTTACCTCTCACTTTTCCCTGCTGGCTAATATTCCTAAACTGACAGAGGTTCGTATGATTCTCTGCCATTAGAAGACTCTTTTTTAATATGAATTTAATATTTCACCTCTTCAACTTTTCACTATTCTCTGCTGGTTACTATTTCTAAATTGAGAGAGGGTTAGTACGTTCCGCAGACATCAGTTGATCCTCTTTAATAAGGAACCTAATATTTCACCTCATTTGCTTCTCACTATCCTCTGCTGGGTAATATTCTTAAAATGAGAGAGGCCTGGCATGTTTCTCTGTCCAGAGATGACTCTCCTTCACATGATACGTCAGGGAGGAAATGAGAATAGTACGCGATTTTTTTTCCTGACTGTAGCAATCCTCATTATGCTCGTATTCTAGAGATGTGTTCCAAAATATCAACTTTTCATTAACCCTGTAAATTTGGGAAAACTGGCAATCAGCTTCATAAGTAATAACGCACGTCTAATAAGTAACTTTTCTATAATTTATAAATATGTATAAAGGACCTCAAAGAAAGAGACTTGTAACGAAGTCTTAATACACAAAATTTAAGAACATTTTTTTTTTAACATCACATACCGTCTACTTTTCGGAAAATACACTTCATTAGTTACATCCTTTCCATCACCATCATTGCCAACACCCGTATGATTCCGATGACGTCTACTGCTATTTATTCTTGCTACCTCCCTATCTCCAAACGATTTTATATTTACCTTAGAAGCTTTTCAAGATGGAGGGATAAAAATATAGTCTTCATTAATTTCTACACCTCATGGGGACTTCTATGCTAAATAAAAGGCTTGATAGTAGCAGGAACAAAATACGTCACTGGATTTAAAAGGATAATTAAATATAGCAAAACTCATCCACTCATTTCAGCTATTTTTAACCTTCTTTCCAGGCAACGAACAGTTCAGTTTATGACCTCTTCCTTCCAAATGGCTCTGCATCTGCCTCTTCCTGTATCTCCATCTCTTAACTCCTTTCCTACGATCCCATCTTTCCTACTGTATTCTTGATGCTAATAAACTGTTTTACTAGCTTTCGAAAAGTTTTGCGTTGGAGCGGTCTAATTTAGTTTCCAATAAATCGTTTAGTATTAAAGGTCATTCCTGAGTTGAATGACGTATTTTGGTAGTAATAAAAACAAACTTTGAAAGGCGTCACCGAATTGGAGAAGTCACCTAAAATATTTTATCTAACTCGGCAACACGAGACGACCTTCCTAAGTTGAATAAAATCGTCTAGGATCACCAACAATAAATAAATAAATAAAAATAAAATAAAGCATCAACAGAATCAAGGGGTGAAGCCACAACTGTGAATATTTAACTTAATTTTCATATCTCTGGAAGAAAAAAAAAGAAAAAAATCAGCTACAAAAACAAATCAATGGTCACCCCAAAGAAGTTTCGAGTCCCAGTCCAATTAACCCTTTTGGCCCACTGAGGTACTTTGCAAATTATTCTCGCTTCTTACAGACGATTTTAGCCGGTCAGGAGAGCACCCTAATATTGACAAGTATAATTAAGGGCCCGTATGTACTCCCTCATGCTTGAAAGTCTCTTAAGATTACTAAAACTGTCTGAATATGCCAAGGATGAAATGGAAAAGCCAAATTCTAGCAGAGAGGGTAAAAACTGTCTGCCGATTCTGAGATACCCCGGAGTGAAGCCGATGCCACGAATTCCTGAGGGCAGTAACCCGGGCATGGGCATGGACTCCTGCCTGCGTCTTGTCGGGAGGGGGCAGGAGGGCACGGGGAGGGGACAGGAGGGCACGGGGAGGGGACAGGAGGGCACGGGGAGGGGACAGGAGGGCACGGGGAGGGGACAGGAGGGCACGGGGAGGCATGGAGGTGACGGGAGAGCAGTATAAGACGGGGGAGGTGTGGGGGGGGGCTAGGGGTGAGAGGGGGAGCTAAAAGGGGGGGACTGGGAATACATGTTGGGGAGCTGTGGAAGAATGGGGGACACAAGGAGGGAAGGAGGAAACAAAGGGGTGAGAGGGGGTGATAGATGTGCCGGGTAAAGAAGGTATGGTGGCTGGGAGGGGGCTTGGTGAGCAGGGGGAACTGGGAGGGGGCTAGGGAAGACAGGGTACTGGGAGGAAAGAAGGGGACTGAGGAAGACAGGAGACTGGCAGGGACTGTGGAGAACACAGGGGGTTTGATAAGACAAGAAAGCTGTTAGTAATGAGCTGGGGTAAACAGGGGGGCGTAGAAATACAGAGGGGTTAGGAGGATACTAGAAGAGGGGAACTAAAGGAACAGATGGGGACTGTGAGGCGAACTGAGTTAGAGAGAGAGGAGCTGGGGAGAAAGGGGGACTAGGAAGGAGACAGAGGGGGTGGGACAGGGAAGCGGGAAGGCAGGTGGGGAAGAACGGGGGATGGTAGGGAGAAAAGGGAGGGGGGTAATAGGGAGAGAAGAGAGGGGGATAACAGGAAAAGAAAAGAGGGTAAGGCAGGGTGGGGGAAGGCAGGGAGTACGAAAGGGGGGATGGAAGAGAGGTAAGGGGGTAAGGTAGGGGGCTAGCTGTGGGGAGGAGACGTGCCAGGGTAGCGGGGTCGTACTGTCGTGCAGCCAACCGTGCAGAGCAAATACGAAGATCAAGAATGTTGCAATCCTGACAACGCGTAGAAAAACACGGGCGGTGATGACTGCGGCTTTCTCGAATGTATCAGGCGATGGCAAGGGAGTGTCCTTTTGTATCTCCTGTGTAGCGTGCACTTCAGGTACTGCTGGTTGGTACAGCTGAATTCACTAGTCCGTGGTACTGTCTTGAGCAAAAGTTCGCTGACAATCCCCTGCCAGTACTGATTCCTGCCTTCCGTATTTCTCATTCTTCACTGAGCGTCTGAGAGTATCTTTCTTTCTCATAATCTTTTGACTATGTCCTTGTTGCTTTCACAAAGAATTTGTTCGTGTAATATCTATTGCCACGACCGGCAGGTAAAGGTGAATTTTGATCGCAAGAGTACAACAACTGGCAAATGTTATATCTTAGTAATAAGAAGTTTTTGTAAGTCACAGAACATTCTGTTGAATGTCCTAAAGCAACTGTTCAGTAATACTCGGACAATCATGTTACAATATCATTTCCCTCCGTCGCTACAAAGGCTAATAGTTCAAGCCTCTGTACCAGGAGCCTGTAAGCTCTACTGTATGTAGCAGCGACATAAAACAGTCGTATTTTCGTTGGAACAGGAAACACTCGCAGTTCCATAGCGATTTATTTTGCGTACTATATCTTACCGCCTTCAGTATGGTGATTTATTTTTTCTTGCTATCTATAAGGCTTTACTCTATAATCTCCTGGTGTCTTGAGATTTAATCAAATCTGCATCTAACTCTCAAAAAAAAAAAAAAAATCTTCATAAACGAACAAAACCGTCCGATCGTGTTGCACAAAGTAAACTGACGTCATCTTAGAGAAGGATTTAATATTCTCAAATGTGAAGATGAAAGACAAAATAATTCGCTGCAGAAGAGGTGCTGAAAAATTTCTTCAAGAGCGATAGTTTAACCTACAGATTAGTCTTAAAGACTTTTTTTTTTTTTTATGTTTGTGGGAAAACGGAGATGAATTGCCATGCATTTTGTAATCAGTCAAAATTTACTCCCCTAATGCCTCAATGAGTAGATCTATTGTATTAAAAATTATTTTTGCTGTTTCTAGACAATTTTATTCAGCATAAGAAAGTACTCTAGTTGTGAATAGGTTAATGAATACATTAATTCCACCAGTTCCTAAAGTTTCCTGGGCGAATAAAATCGTCTGACACCAGCAAGAAAAAATAGGAAGACATCTACAATATTAAAACAGTGACTGCATATATATACTGTATTGTCTGGTGACACCTGTATACATACATTAAAGTGCAACCATAGCAGCGAAATTACCAGCTTTTTTTTTTAATTTTTTTCCACCGTCTACGTGACAATTTTTTTAAAAAAATCGTCTGATTACACCCTCAAAATACACCTAAATGCATCCGCGACAGAGAATCGTTTGGTGGAAGCAAGGATAATAGAAATGCCGTCATCGTAGTGAAGGGAGTTATTAATTGATGTTTTAAATCTCTGATTGATGCCTTTAATCTCTTAAGTCAGAATACCCTTCCACAGCTGAGTAAAATCGTGGGGAGGTAGGAAATTTAATTAAAAACTGTGTTACCTATTTAATGATACGTCTGTACATCCTTTTAACAGCACTTCTTCGTGACCAGCAATATATTCAGATGTTAAACTATCGCTGCAGCTCAGCATTCAAGATGGAGAGATGCCAATATTATGCCACGGTACAGCGAAAAGAGTATAGTACTGAAGAGGTTAACAGACAGCTAATCTATTTTACTCTGGCTAACAACAAACAATCTTTTTCGTCACCAGGAAATATGTCGAAGTCTGAGATTTAATGACAGCTATATTTAATCCCGTTGTTCCCCTCACCAAACCTATCCATATCCCTCCTCACATCCTATCATTACCTCAAACCAAATCCCTCCCACATCCCATCTTCACCCCAAACCCACCACCTTCTCCCTCCCTTCCCTTCCCTCTTACCCAACGCCTGTCCCTCTTGCCCTTCACCAAACCCGTCTTCCAGTGACCCTCTCTTAACCTCCTCTCCCATCCTAAGCCATGTTGAGTTATCTGAAGGCAGCAAGAGTCAGAAAAAAAAAAAACTAATGTAAAGGGTTAAAAGCCAAAGACTCTACCCATCTTAGCTTCTCCCTTGTCAACACCTTCCCTCCCTCAAAACACACACCTCAGAGATAAATACCCACGCAAAACTCGTGTGCTGGCGCCATTCAGGAGGACGCTTTCTGAAACTTACCGTCCTTGAAATAGATGTCTGTATTTCAAAGAGATTTCCTCAGGGTGCACAACGAGGCGGTAAAAACACACTGGTAAAGTCTCTCTCTCAGGGCCGAATTGTAGGTGGCATAGGAGACTTTCGTAACAACTCTTCCTTGGCGATTTATTTTGCGTATTACTCTTTTGTGGTACACAGATGGTAGCCTGTAAACAGCGCTCCACTAGAAACTTACGTGGCAGTGTCTTGTGTGTTCCAGGGACGGCCCATTCGGCTAGAGTGAACGTGGTTGTGGCATTAAGAGCAGGAAAAGACTAAATGATCCAGGACAGATACTGAGCCGTCCTCACAACACGAGAAATCGCAGGGCGGAGTGGAAGTGAACCGTTATATATGGATCACCGTGTATTAGCACTAGCATACTTTGAATCAGTAACAGTGAAGAGAATAGTGGGGTTTAATGTGCAGAATAAATCGCCAATGGAGAGGTTTTACGGTATCTCCAGCGCCACTTTGATTATAGCCAAGTCTGTCATGGCGCATTGTGGATCTCCGCGGCTCTGGGAGACGGCTATATCGAGCTTTTATTTTCATCTGACAAGTATGAGTCACTGCCAGAAGCTGAATACTTAATCGTGGTTGCGCGAAATTGGATGAGCCTTAGTTCAGGTGGGAACGAGTCTCTTTGGTTACTAGTCATCCAGCCCTAGTTGAGGTAGCGATGAGTCACCTTGGTTACTAGTCAGCTCGATCCTCCAGTCTGACTAAACCTGGCCATCAACGAGTTGAAAGGGGTTAGGGCTCTTGGGTCAAAGTAAACGCGATAGTTGGACTCTTAAGTTAGCGCGATGACTTTCGCTGACATCAGTGTAATCTAACCCCTTCACTGAATTAACGTTTCGCTAAATGAGCTCCCGTTCCCTTCTCCCTTGAGGTAACTAAAATGCTTATAACAGGCGTAGTAAGACCAGAGCAGCTGTGTATACGACAGCATGGTACTGAAGGACTGAAATGAGATGGCTTCTAACTTTACCCTATCCTTTAAACGCAACGAAGAGAGATCTATCTACAGTTGAATAAAATAGTGTTGTAGAACGTATGAGATTAAAAAGACCCTATCACACTGATGGTTATTTCTTAAGCCAGTTGCTGTGGTTCATAAGACGTTTTAAATAAGCAAGTGTCCCCTCATTCGCTGCATTCTCAAAATATTGTTCCCTCAGCCTTTCCAAAACAATGAAGCTTTTTCTGTTTTGCCCCAGCTACCTCCAGATTATTTAACTCTGCTCAGGGGAAACCTCTTATGGAGATGAGATCAATGAAGGCTGTATCTATTATTTCCAGTTTGTAAATCTCAAATTGAATTAAATAATTTGTTGGCACCAGGAACAAAACGTCATCGAAGTGAAAAGGTTAAACATAATGAAGGAAAGTGGAAATAAGAGATTACCCAATAAATCTATACACTCCGACGGTACTTTTTATCCCAGAATGAAGGAGCCGATGCTATACCCCTTTTACTTAAATTGGCCTTAAATCGACCTCTCTCCATATTCATTATAATTTTAATAATGGATTCGCACGAGAATAACATGGAAGTCACGAAGAAGTGCTGTCGGAAGGATATAGAGCTGTAATATTGTGGTGTTCAGCTAACGGGATACGTAAAATAAGCTACAAAACGACGAAAATCTGGGCCAAGTTAGGGTAAAAGCAGTCCAGTGAGCTAAAAGAATCGAAAGGAAATCACTACAAGCATTCATAATCTTTCATAATTGTATCAAAATGCTCTCTGGCAATACACATCTACACAGGCAGTAAAAACATTAATTACGACAGCGTAGAGGTGTTAGTATGCTTTTATAAACGCAGGAAACATTTTTAGCATCAGATAAGACCACACAGACTTCTCGGTACTCTGACAGTCCTTTTACACGGAGGGAAAAAATCATGCT
>JAGKTI010001050.1:83670-100260 GCA_018397915.1 Birgus latro | reverse complement strand
AACACCAATACACTCCAGTCCCATCCTACCTCTCAACTCTTCTATCGCAAACCCAGCCCCCCCAGGCCTTGCACGCAGGGACGCACTGCACATCCACCTAATCATTGTCATTTCTGTACGTTTAAACCTGCGAATATCCTCTTCCTTTACTGCCCAGGTCTCACTACCATACAGCATCACACTCCTCAGCCACTTCATTAGTCAACACTTGGTAAACTCGTGATTTCAGTTATATTGGTGAGTACTCCACAGGTTTGCCTGGACTGTGAAGAAAAAGTTATATTTTGGAATGACTTGATATGTGTGGTTGGTGGTGTGGAGGATGAAGAGATTATCTCTAGGCATCTTTAGTATCTTCACTGTCCACCACTACCTTTCCTTCACCATTCTTTGCACACTGCTCACCTATGATATCCCTGTTTTCCCTTATCATCTGACTTGCCCCCTTGAATACCACACTCTTCCTTTTAGCACTATTTAGGTCATTCAGTAAAAGTCTCCAAGACTCAGATTTTTCCCTGTATACCTCCCTTCTGGCCCTATGTTTGGCAGCCAAGTATTCCTCTGTTACCAATCCTTTTTCATTCCTGGGAAAAATCTTCTTTTCTCCTAGGCTGCAGTTTCTACACCTTCATCTTACCATCATGATACCTTATGTCTTGGAAGGCTCTTTGTCCCTACACACACTGAATCAGCAACTCTCAAGAGACTGTTTTTGAGAACTCTGTACTGCTTAATAACACTTCTGTCCACAGCTCACTGTTCAGCCGCCTCTCTACCCATCTCATTGTAGATGGCATCCCATACTGCTTGGTTTTTCAACTTCTGTATTTTCCTCATGTATACACTGGTCCTCTTCTTGACCATCCACTCCTTCAGTACCATGTCACATATCAGTAATCTGTGTTACTGCACACACTCTTCACTCCTTATAACTTTAACATCCTTCACCAACCTCCTATCAGCCCTCCTGACCAGGAAATGGTCAGTCTGGCCACTATCACCCTTAGACTCATAGGTAATCAGCCTGCTCTCTCTTTTCCTAAAATGTGTGTTGCACACAATCATGTTCGTTGCCTCCCCAAATTCTAGTATCTTTTTCCCTTCTGCATTCCTCATACCATATGTGTATCCCCCATGCACCCCATCATATCCTTCAGCTGTTTCACCAACATGACCATTTAAATCCTCACCCAGTATTACAATCTCCTTCATCCTCCACACCACCAACCACACATATCAAGTCATTCCAAAATATAACTTTTTCTTCACAGTCCAGGCAAACCTGTGGAGTACTCACCAATATAATTGAAATCATGAGTTTACCAAACAATATTTTCACTACTGTATTATAATTCTTTCATTTACTCTCATTATATAAATGACACATTCAACCCATTTCTCCCCAACCAGCACACCCTAACCACCATATCCACATAAGCTTCCCTGCCAAAATAGCTTACATATACAGTCCTTCTCAACAATCACTTTAGCTGACTCTCCCCTAAACCTGACTTCCTGTAGTCAAGAGACATCCACCCACTGCCGACTCAGTCTCCACCACTTCCCCCTCCCCCCACCCTTCAAACTCCCAACATTTCACAATGCCACTCTGAACCCCTTAGGTGATATACAGGTATTTCTTTTTTAAGCACGTAATGAGGACTTTTGTGCATTTTACCTTTACCTGAAATCTTTTTAGCAAATGAGTCCTCCCAAGAGTACATCTTGATGAGCTGAATGCTGTACAGTACCTCTGTCATAAGCGTGACTCCCTTGTCCATCTGTTTCATGGGCTCCATTTGTGTTGTGGAATTTATAGTTACCTGAAATCTTTTTAGCAAATGAGTCCTCCCAAGAGTACATCTTTATGAGCCGCATGCTGTTTAGTATCTCTGTCATAAGTGCGACTCTCTTGTCCGTCTGTTTCACTGTCTCCACTCGCACACTGCTCTGGGCCTTTGCTATTACACCCTAAGAAGAAGAGATGAATGTGAGGGACAGTGAGGGATAGAGTAGAATTGATGTGTGATGTGAGTGGGTGTGGGTGGGTGAAGGAATAATGCAAGATGTTCACTGGCAAAGGAATGATGCGAGATGTGGGCTGGGGCATAGCTAATTCAGTAATACCCCACCAACCACGGAGTTCCCCAACCGCAGAATTCATTTATACTCGGTAATATATTTGTATACCAAATCACCTACCACGGGGCCTTGGTTCAAGTACAATAGAACCTCTCTAGTTCGGACTATATGGGGGGAAGGGTTGTCCGAATTAGCAGATTGTCAGGACCATCAGGGTAATCTCTAGTTCATACCAAAAACTATCTACATATAGTATGTCTGTTAATTATATATGTGGCATATGTCAATCCTGTGTAACTGGAAAAGATGAAAGGATACTAAAATAACCAAAGTAAGCATGTACAGCAGTTTTGTATTGCATAATTTACAGGTAAGGCCATGGCAAGTAACTAGCCTGCTTTGAAACTATTATGACCAAGATGTTTGGTGAGCCTTTCTGCTACAGACTGAAGCTCAATTCCTCTCACTACCACCCCGCATGATCGCTGTTGTACGTACCATTTATATACAGCCTCTTCTAGGTTCTTGTTCGGTGGAATTTTCAGAGTCTTTATTTTATTTTCACCATGGTCACTGTCTGCAACATCAAATTTTAAAGCAAACTGTCTCATTTTATCTTTGTTTTTCTTGATGTCTGACACAGTTTTTGGCAATACCAAACTCGTTCACGAGTTTTCCTGGAGGAAAACCAGCCTCTAGTTTATCCAGTATTTCCACTTTATCTGCAATACTTAGTGTTACTTGTTTCCTTTTAACACCCTTATTCACTGCAGAAGCTTTAAGGGACATGATAATGAGGATTAACTTTTGAAATACGGCCTAAAATTATACATGGTCGGTAAAGTAGTTGACCGAACGGATGCTAGTGTGTGTTTAAACAGGCGCCCATGTTGCGACCTAGCATGATCTGAGACCAAACAAATAACGATCGCTTTCCGCGCCGATAATGAAAATGACTTTAGAATTATTTTCAACATATTTTTAGAGAGTATTATTTTTAAATTTTGTCCCGAATTAACCAAAATCCGGATTAAAGGGGTCCGGACTAAAGAGGTTCTACTGTACTGCAGTGGCTGCCACCAGGTGATAGAAACGTTCTCCCTTGATTGCAGCTTTCCCCACTTCCAGTTCAGTCTGTGTAGTTACTGGGAGCAGAATGAGTAGGTGTGCTGTCAAAGTATCCCTCCCTCTCAGTTATCATTTATCCCTTTGTCACCATGGGCCTCAAACGTCAAATCTAGTGAGGATGAGGACGACAGTGAGGAGAGTAAAAAATTGACTCTTGCTAACCTCAGCAATGGGTTACTCATGGCCAAAAGTCTTGCTGACTTCTTCACTGACACTGATCCCTTCATGGAGTGGTGTATATAATTTGAGCATAGATTGGACACATTATTGGTTCCACACAAAGAGGTGCAGAAAGATCTCCAGAATAAAATGGAGCAATCATCTATACTGTGCTAAGTAAATGTACGCTTTAAGACCTTACCAATTCAATTCATATTCCTCCAGTTTGTTTTCTGTGTTTTTCTGACTATTTTCAGAGTGGCAAATTGCTTTTTCCCCCATTATCATTATCATGTTCCTCAGGCCATACCTACGATTGTTTGTTTCTGGCGTAATGGAAGAAACTTATTCAGAGTACTCAAACGTGGATTTCATTTCCCAATTTCCCAACTGAAGGTTAGGTTAGGTTGGGTTAGGTTTGGTTAAATTATTAGGTACAGTTAAGCTAGGTAAGATTAGGTTTAGTTAAATACTTTAGTTAGGACAGTCCCTTCTGCCACTGACCTTACCAATCAAACGAGCTGTCACATTGGAACAAACAAAAACAATGGGGAAACAGATTTAACAAGAAATGTTTATTTACCACACCAGAAATAATAAGAAAAATATAACAGACTATCAGCAACAAGATCTGATTTGGTTAGGTGCTTCTACTTCTTAAAGCGTATGTTTACCCTGACCTACTTCAAGCCATCATCCCAAATGCTTCACCAGAACGGCACTCTCGCCAGCTGATAACCTTCGTAAATCTAAAGTTGTACTGTAAATCACTCTCTACCATACTTTTTTTTTTTTTTTTATGATTACATTTAGTACTGTGCAACAAACACCAGTACAGTGTATATTTTTCATGTTATACCCTTTTCACTTTCAATCAAGGTTTTCCTAACCCTATTTTCCCAACATTAAGTTAACTTCACTAATCACGTTTTCCTCAACCAAGGTGATTTTCAGGAACCTAGCCTCCGTGGTTGGCAGGGGAGTACCAAGAGGTAGTGAAGCCTGATTACAGGGTGGTCCAAAGAAATCTCTGGGTGGTCTGGGGATATGTCCCAAGAAATCTAGGGTTGCCTCTGGGGAAGCCAGGCATATTTCAGGGGTTGCCAGTTCCACCCAGGTCATCCCTCTGGCTGCACCACTCGATGTGAGAGGGTAAGGGAATGATGCAAAACATGGAAGGTCAAAAGAAAGGTGAAAGATGTGGGGGGGTGAAGGAATACTGATATGAAATGTGGAAAGGCAAAGGAATGATGCAAGAAGTGAAAGAGTAATGGAATAGTGCAAAGTGTGGGAGTGAAGGAATGATGATACAAGGTGTGGATATGGAAAGATGTGATAGAGAACAGGGTAAGGATAAAATGAGTGGAGGAAAGACATGATGAGGGGTAAAAGATGAGGGAGGGTAGGTGATCAGAATATGGTAAGGAGTCGGAGGGTGTGACAGTGCAGGAGGGTGGAGGAATAGTGGGAGATGCATGTGCATGTAAATGTGAGTATGAGGATGGAGAGGGAGGGAGAGCAAAGTACAGATGGAAGATGTGAGGGACTGTGTGAGAGGCAGAAAGTGAAGGAGAGGACTAAAAGAAAACATGAAAAACTGAAGAAGAAAGCTGTGATAGAAGGAAAGTGAAGGAGGGTGACTGACTGATAAAGGATGTTAATAAGTGCATTAGGGTGAGAGAGACAAATGTGACAAAGTGAAGGACAGATAAAATGTGTGAATTTGTAGAGGCTAAGAGGGTACGAACAGTGAGGGAGGTGAAGAAGAGACAGGACTTATGGCTGAGCATATAAGGTTGAGGGAGACATGAATGAGAGAGGATGAAGGGCTGATGAATGATAAGAATAAGAATGAATGCATGTCGGGGGTGGGTGGGAATGATATAGGCTACGAATGAGTGCATGAGGGAGTAGGATTCCAAGAAGAAAAGTAGAATGAAGGAAGGTATGTGGGTGATCAAGGTGAGGGAGGGTGTGGATGAAATTATTAGGGTGTGAGAAGGTGCAGAGAAGCATGGATGGGTGTGGAAGGGTGGAAATGGGGCTAGGAGAATGAGGATGGGCTGGGGTTAAGATAGTGAGGGTCAGAGGGAGGAAGATGTGAAAAAGCATGGATGGGTTTAGAATGGTATGGGAGAGTGTAGCGTGATGGTGAGGGTATTAGAGTTAAGGAAGAGGTGGGAGGTGTAGGTATGTGCAAGAAAGTGTAGTGTAAATGGGTGGGAGGTGTAGGTAAGTGCAAGAAAGTGTAGTGTAAATGGGTGGGAGGTGTAGGTAAGTGCAAGAAAGTGTAGTGTAAATGGGTGATGGAGAAATAAAAAGCGTGAAAGGCAGAGGTAGTCTGATGTAAATCACTACTTAAAAGGTGACTGAAGTATGGGATTTGAAGCAGCAATATCTAAAATGCACAAAGTATAGAATCAATTTTTTAAATTCATCCTGACTGATGTTTAATTATGCTTGCATAAATCCATTTGGATATCTGAAATGAGTTATAAAGTGAGGAAAAGAGGGTAAGATGAGAAACACAGTTATGCGGGTTACAGCAAAGTAGGGCTAACATACATGAGAGAATTAAGGTACCATGTTGTAAGTACAGGTACTCAAAAAACAAATTACTCAGTTTATGGTAATGAAGGCTATAGCAAGGTTTAGCTATCATCCTGAGCAATATGGTATTCACTCTTCTAAATAAAGCCATCTCCTCCAAACCCAAAATTCTACCCTATCAGAGCTACTCTCAACTCTTCTCCCATCCTCTATCTGCTCTTTCTCTCATTGTCACCATCCTCTATTCTGTCTATCCTAACCCTCTCTCTCTCACCCATCCTACCTTCTCCTCACCTACTCAATGACCATGCTTGGGAATAAGAGGATGTAAATGCTCTTAGCAACCCTTATCTCTCACCAATTCCTCTCCTCCTCATTTTACTTACCCAGCCTACCTCCCCTCTCTGCCCTCTACACTTTTCCTGTCTATTCTATCTATCCTTTTCCCACACACTGCCCTCAACCCTTCCCCTCCTGTCCAGTCAAACTGTCCCATCATCTATCCTTCCCCTCCTCTTCTCAATCTCTCCTCTGCCTTCTTTGCTTCTCCCCATTTTCCTGTCCATTCTAACTGTAACTCTCATCCATCCTGTCCCCTCACCATCTATTCATTCAAAATCCAGTCAGTGTTTTTTTTTTTTCCCCACTTGATGGAGATACAATTCTGTACAAACATACTTTTAGTGGCAACCTTTTACATCTAGCTACAAGAAATACAGCATTATTCTACAGGTTTTCACAAGGTGTTAGCAATACATGTATTAAGAATGTTTTGCATTTTTTTATAGTGAGTTTCTGGATTTTTTCTGCTTAGCAACATAATATCTGAGAGCAAGTTTAGCAATATTTGTAAATTCAGATTCAACTTAATGGCAACATAACCACCAACTGACCATAATTGGGTAGAAGAGGATGTACACGCCCTGTCCCACCAGTGTCCAGGGCCCCATGATGTAAACACTATATGCCACACTCAGCAAGAACAGCACTGGCATGCCTGAGGGTGAAAACAAACAAAACATGTAATCATCAACAACAAAGGCATGGATGATGTTGTATGGTATTTGTCATAGGATCACATGTAGCACTGGCAGGTATAGAAAGGAAACAAAAAATCAGCTTCTAGCACAAAAGTTGTTGACAAACACTGTATCTTGTAAATATATATATTGTATAAGGCCAGGTTAACTTGAGAGTGTTCATTTCTTTGAAGAAGCTCATCAGCAAAATATATCAGGAATAAGGGTTTTTTCCTATATGATGTTTATATCAGCTTGCAGTCCATCAGGTTCACATTCAGATAAGCCTGGATGCACAACAAGAACAACAACTCTCCTATAATCACCAACATACAACCTGGTCTACAGCTACATCATCTAATCCTGTGTTACCCCATAAGAAGCATGGGAGCCCAGGGCTAGGCAAGTTGGTCCTAACATTTAACATGAGAGTGACCAGCCTCACTCATCCCTCAGTGGCATTACATGAGCAATAAACCCCAACCACCTCTTGGATATAAACCTACACTGGCTCAATCTGACTGGAGTGCCCTGATTACCCACTAAACCACCAGGTGCCATAAGTTCCTTCTGTGGTTATCACCCAGCGTAGTAAATGGTTCCCTGGTGTACAGGAAACCATTTGGCTTGTCACTTGAGTAGAGTCACCCATAGACAGAAGGAAGTGGAAAGAATGAAGGAAAGAAAAGAAAAGAGGAAGGACATATCTCCTACTAAAAATGTAATGGGAAAAATAAATGTTTAATACAATCAAAATACCCTTCATCTTCTTACCCTTAATTTTCACTAAAAATGGGGTGAAGAGATTCATAAATATAACAACAAAAGCATTAATAAAGCAGAATCATGGACGAGTACTCACTGAAACAGGCCACACATCCATTCACTGATGATGATAATAATGATGATGATGATGATGATAGTGATGGTGGTGATGGTGATGATGACAATCATCATTGTCATTGTCATCCTCACCATCATCATCATAATCATCTTCACCACAATCTTAATTCCAATTTAACAGATGGAGTGAGCGAGGATCCAGAAACAAAGAAAGAGAAAGTATAATCTATCTGCCTATCATCCATTTCGTTACTGCCACAACAGGAGCATAGGGGTTTGAGGTTAGGCTATTCAGTCCTGACATTTAAGGTGAGTGACCAATTGCTTGCATCAGAGTGATATTATGTGAGCAATAAACCTCAACCACTTTTTGGATATAAAGTTTAATGGGTCATATCTGGTTGGAGAGTCTTAAGCCACTAGACCACCATGTGCCCATTTACTGGCTATACAGCTACCACAGAATGTAGTAAATGGTTTCCTTGGTTTCAGGAAATCATTCAGAAATCATTTTGCTTGTCATTCAGTGCCGAATCACCTGATGTGGCAGTTCACTAAATGAATGAAGGATGCCCCATCTACCACAAATTTGCAAAGTCCTTCCTACAAATGGGTCTCACACAATCATTCATATATCATTTGCACCATCAAAAGTCCTCACGCCACCTCACAAGCAAAACCACTGACACATACTGTTTTCAATTTTCCTCTGTAAATGCATTTCACATACAGATGTGGATAATCATTCTGTCTGCTGCTTAACTCTTGTTGGGCTGATTCTTTGTATGATAGTTTACCTCCCCTGAGTCATTGTTTTATAAGTAAAACAAACTGTACCTCATGAGGATTGCAGCTTGGCCTGTGCAGACCTACACTGTGCCTCATATGAGATCTGCAACTTGGCAAGGATTAATCCCAGCTGAGCTGATTCTATGTAAGATACTTTACCTTGCCTGAATTACTGTTTTATAACCCATGTAAACTGTACCTCATGAGGACTGCATCTTGGTCCATGCAAACCTTCACTGTGCCTCATATGAGGTCTGCAGCTCGGCAAGGGTTAATTAAAAAAGGTGTACAAACTCATTATTTGAATCTCTGCATATTTCACCCATCCATTTCATTCCCTTGTCAGGTGCTTTAGAGGGATGCCCTCATGTGGTGGTGCCAATATAACAGAGCTGCTTGCTCAGTTATATAAATGTCCCTCAACTCTCTCCTTGTCTCACAAAAGAAGGTCAGTGGACTGCAGGTTCCTCCCTATCTCACAAAAGAAGGACAGTGGACTGCAGGTTCCTCCCTATCTCACAAAAGGGGGATGGTGGACTGCAGGGGAAGGACAATTTCAGCCTGCAGTCCAATGGATTCACGTTCATATGAGCATGAAGTTGCAACTACTATTACAGCGAGCGTTCACATAACGCAGGAATATTGTACCCTGAAGCTCCATTTTTATGAGAATACAGTGTTATATTGCAATATGTTTACATGTTAAAGGGCTTCATGGTACCTAAGCCAGCCCCAAGTTCACCTTTTGGGGCTGTAGGTTTGAAACGAATGAGTCGGAACACAGATGTGGTAGTGTACACCGGTCTCTCGGTCCTCCATCCATCCCCTCTCATCTTCCCCCTGTCCCTCCTCCATCCCCCCATGGCTGTTTCTGCCTGGGCACAAGAAAAAAATTTCCACTGCCTAATTTGCCCTCAGAAATTGGTCATCATCATCACTGGTGTTTATCTATCTATCTATCTATTGCCATACACCTTAATCCAGTAAGGGGTGGCCACAAACAAATTACCTCCATGTCGCTCTGTCCCCCACCATTTCACTGCCCTGCTCCCAGCTCACACCCCCCTCTCTCATGTACCTCTCCACTCCATTCCTCCATCTCATCCTTGGTCTCCCCCTTCCTCTCCCCCCCTCCACCTCACTCACATACACTCTCCTCATCAGTCTCTCACTCTCCATTGTCTCCACATGGCCAAACCACATTAATATGTTCTTCCTAACGTTTCCTATCACATCCACATCCACACCACAACACTCCTTCACTTCCTCATTTGTCAGTCTGTCTCTCCATGTGACTCCACATGCTCCTCTCAAATAACTCATTTCCACTGCTCTCACTCTTGACTTCTGTCCCTCCAACATGGTCCGAGCTTCACTTCCTTATGTTACAGCTGGTATCACAATACTGTCATGTAGCAGCTTTTTCACTTCCATGCTCACTTCCTTGTTTCTTATCACTGCTTTCAAGGAACCAGCAACTTTTCTTCCCTGCTGCACTCTTTCAAGCACTTCACCCTCTAAACTTCCATCCTTGCTTATCACACAACCCATGTACTTAAATGAACTCACATTTCCATATCCTCCCCATTCAATCTCACTGTACATTCACTGACTCCACTTCTCTCGAAGACCATCACTTTACTCTTCCCTGCATTCACTTTTAGATTCCGTTTCTTACACACTCTCCCAGATTCATCTACCAAGCCTAGCAGCTCTCCTTTGTCTTCATTTAACAACAAAGTATCATTTGCAAACAACAGGGACTTTCCAAACACTGCCCTCTCTCACTAGAGCTGCTCCAACATCCACTGCCCTACCTTGTATCTCTTTTATAAACCCAACCATATACAGCTTGAACAAACACGGAGACATGACACATCCTTGTTTCAATCCAACTCTCAAATAGAAAAATTCACTCAGTTCATCATCCACACGCACTGCAGCCTTAGCACCCTCATATATACTCTTCACGGCCTTCAGCAACTTCCCATCTACTCCATATATTCTTAAAACTTTCCACAATTCTTGTCTATCCACCCTGTCATATGCTTTCTTCAAATCCATGAAGGCTGCATACAACATCTTTCTCTTCTCTAGAAACTTTTCCACTAAAGATCTAAGAATGAATATCTGATCTATACAACCTCTTCCCTTCCTAAAACCTCCCTGTTCTTCTCCAACTAATTCCTCTGTTATTTCCCTAACTCTGCCAATAAGTATCCTACCATATACTTTTCCTATTACACTAAGAAGGCAAATGCCCCTATGATTACCACAAACTTCTCTTTCCCCTTTTCCTTTGTACAGGGGAATAATTATACCTGACTTCCAATACCCCGAGACTCTACCCTCCTCCCAGGCCAATCTACTATAAGATAATAAAAACACACATAACTGATGAGTACAAGTGCAGAAATGCAGCGAGAATAAATTGTTCAAATTTAAAAATAGCTTCAAATAACTTCCCAACACCCTAGTGCAAAATTTCACGAACACTGTGCAAGGGCAAAGAATGAGATCCAGAATTTCAAAGTTTCTTGAGATTTTTTGGAAGTTCAATATGACAAACAGTTTTTTAGTAAATCGCCAAATACTAAAACTAAAAATCGCTGGGCATGGTGGGGGATGGAGAAGGGACCAGGGAGGGGGGGTGGAGAACTGGGGATGGGAGAAGTGGGGGGGATGGAGGGAATGTGTGTGTGTGTATTTACCTATTTGTATTTTACCTATTTGTAGTATACAGGAATTGAGCTAAGCTCGTGTTGTCCTGTCTCCATATCTACATTCATTTAATCTAGTTTTAAATACATGAATGTTTTTCGCCTGCACCACCTCTTTGTCTAAGTAATTTCAAATACTTATGCTTCTGTTTGGGAAACTGAACCTTTTGAGATCATTAAGACATCTACTTTTCATCGACTTGAAGCCATGACCTTTTGTTCTTCCATCATCCAACATAAAACGATCCTCTCTATCCACCCTTTCCAATTCTCTTACATTTCTAAATATCGTGATCAAGTCACCTCTTTCCCTTCTCGCGCAGTGTTGGTAACTTCAGTTTTCCCAATCTCTCCTCGTAGGTGAGTTCCCTTAAACGTGGTATCATCTTCACTGCCATCCGTTGAACCCTCTCTAGTTTATCAATACAGTATGCTTCTTCATATGAGGTGACCATACCACCGCCGCATACTCTAGTCTTGGTCTTATCATGGTCACTATCAACTCCTTCAACATTTCCTCATCCATATAATTAAAAGCCACTCTCATGTTGGTCAGTAATCTATAAGTTCCCCCAGTGATTTTGTTTATATGCTTTTCTGGTGACAAGTCTTCCCGAATAATCACTCCCAAGTCTTCCTCATCCTTTCTTTTACTAATTATCTCATTGCCCATTTTATATGTCCAGTGTGGTCTTCTTTCACTTATTCCCATTTCTAATACATGACACTTCTTGGCATTAAAGTCCATTTTCCAAGTCTGGCTCCAGCTGAGTAGTTTGTCCAAGTCCTCTTGTAGTTCTTTACAACTATCAATACATTTAATATGTTTCATAATTTTAGCATCATCTGCAAACATACTCATGTAACTATTCAAACCCTCTGGCAAATCATTTACATATATCAGAAACATTATTGGGGCCAGGACAGAGACCTGGGGTACTCCACTAGTCACATTTCTCCATTGTGAAACCTTGTCTCTTATTACTGTTCTCATCTGCCTTCCTATCAAATAATCTCCCATCCACTTTAATAGTTTCCCATGCACCCCTCCAAAGGTCCTCAACTTCCACAATAGTCTCCTATAGGGCACCCTGTCAACTGCTTTCTTAAGATACAGATAGACACAGTCCGCCCATCCCTCTCTCTCCTGTATGGCATCTATTACCCTACTGTAGAAACTTAATAGGTTAGTAACACATGATCTTCCTTCTCTAAAACCAAACTGTCTTGGTGTTATCATTTTCTTCTAAATACTTTATCCATCTTTTTCTAATAACTTTCTCACAGATTTTACAAACAATACTAGTAAGTGACACAGGTCTATAATTAAGTGGATCCTCCCTATCTCCTCCCTTAAAGATTGGCACAATACTTGCTCTTTTCCAATCTTTAAGTAACTGTCCATTTTCAAGCGAGGTCTTGATGATGACATAAACTGGCCACACTAACTGGTTGGCACATTCCTTCAGGATCCATCCAGCCACACCATCTGGTCCCAATGCTTTTCCCACATCCAAATCCTTCATCAGCTGTAGCACCTCATTCATGTCAACTGTAATTTCGGCCATTCTTGTCAGCCTGGGTTCCATTTCAGGCTCCCTAAATTCGTCTTCCAATACATAAACTGACTGCAGCTTGTTGTTCATTATTTCACACAAGTCTTCCTCTCTTTCGTATGTTTCATCTCCATCCCTCAGTCGTATTATACTGTCCTTAACTTTCATTTTGCCATTTACAAACTATAAAATAGTTTTGACTCTTTTTTACGGTTAGATACAATATCTTTTTCGTATTTCCGTATTTCCTTTCCTCTTCTCTCCGTACCCTTACATATTCATTTCTTACCTGCTTGTACTCCTCCCAAGCCCTTTCACTATATCTTCTTCTCACTTTATTCCATGCCTTTTTTTTGCCTATTGTGCCATCCGACATCTGTTGTTAAACAATTCTTTCTTCATTCCATAGCCGCAAAAAATTTTGGGACATACTTAGTAACTCCTGTTTTATATACTTCGGTCAAAAACTTATATTTCTCATCAACATTTGTGATCATATTCATTTTACTCCATTCTACATTTTGGAAAAAGTTCCTCAGGGAAGCAAAGTCTGCCTTCCCATAATTGTATCTATTTTCTCTGTGTTTTTCATCTCTTTCCCCTTCCCTTACTCCTACCACGTCCATCTCATTTACCAGATGACCACTTTTACCAAAGGGGCATTGGTAGGTTATGTTCCTCACATCATTTGGGTCCTTTGTGAATACTAGGTCGAGCCTGGATGGTTTGTCGTCACCCCTAATTCTTGTGTTTTCTTTGATCAATTGGGTTAACGTGTTTTCCATCACCAATTCCACTAATTTATTTCCCCATGATTCCTCATTGTTCCCAGCATCCATACTTTCCCAATCAACTTCTCTACAGTTAAAATCTCCCATTAATATTATTCTTTTTCTTCATTCAATTAACATTTTTAGCCTAATAATGGATTCTCTTATTAACTGTTCATAATCTTCCTTCGTCCATGCCCTAGTTTTGGGGGGCATTTAAAAACTATTACATCCATTTTTTCTCCATAACTGTCCTCTATTACAACTCCCAAAAGTTCAGCCATGGTATTTTCAATTTCTATAGTCTTTGCTCTTAGGTCATTACGGGTTAATATCACTATACCTCCACCAAATTTACCTTCTCTGTCCTTCCTCCAAATCTTATAATTGTTCCATCCAAATAATTTTGTATCGACATCTCGGGGCAATTTAGTCTCTACTCAGCAAACAATTTCAGGTTTATTTTCATTTAAATAATCTCCAATTTCCCCTTTCTTAGATATTAACCCATCTACGGTACTGTACATGATACTCAGATTTGCTGCACTGTTTTTATCTTTACTCATTTAATACATGTAGAAAGTGCTATGGGTGATGATGAGGTAGTGGTTCTGGGAGGGAATTTAAATGGTCATGTGGGTGAAGCAGCTCAAGGTTATGAAGGAGTCCATGGAAGATGTGCATATGGTGTGAGGAATGCGGAAGGGGAAAGAATACTCGAGTTTGGGGAGGCTATGGACATGATTGTGTGCAACACATATTTTAGGAAAAGAATCAGCCGGTTGATTACGTACGAGTCCGGGGGAAATAGTAGTCAGATAGATTATTTTCTGGTCAGGAGGGTTGATAGGAAATTAGTGAGGGATGTTAAAGTTATAGGAAGCGAGGAGTGCGTGCAGCAGCACAAACTGTTGATTTGTGACATGGTGCTTAAGGAATGAGTGATGAGAAGGAGGACATATGTACCTAGGAGGAAAATATGGAAGCTGGGAAACCAATCAGTAAGGGATGCCTCTTATAGTGAGATGAGGAGAGTGGTGGCTGAACAGGAAGCCGTAGATAGAGGCGTTAATGAACAGTATAGAGCCCTTAAGAACAACCTCTTGAGAGTTACCGATGCAATATGCGGTTGGACAAGAGGCCCACCAAGACATAAAGTAACTTGGTGGTGGGATGAGGGTGTAGAAGCTGCAGTTAAGGAGAAAAGAAGGCTTTTCCGGGAATGGAAGAAGGGTGGTAACAGGGAGGAGTACTTGGCTGCCAAGTGCAGGGCTAGAAGAGAGGTATACAGGGCGAAGTCTGAGTCACAGAGACTTTTACTTGATAATCTAAATAATGGAGAAAGGAAAAATGTGATTTTTAGGATGGAAAATCGGGTGAAGAGGGATAATCGGGACATTGAAGGTGAGCAGTGTGTGAAGAATGATGATGGAAGGGTAGTGGTGAAAAGTGAGGATATTAAAGATGCATGGAGAGAGCATTATAGCCGGTTGTTGAATGAGGAGTTTGAGAAGGTTTGGAGCCAGCTGATCCAGTGTTTGACCCTTGGCCTTTGATTGACGCTGCTACTGTGAGTCAGGCAATAGGCAGGATGCGGGTGGGGAAGCCGGCAGGTGTGTCTGGGTTGACTGCCGAAGTGTTGAAGGCCTCAGGAGATACTGGGGTGAGGTTAGTCACTGATCTGATAAATATGATTATATATGAGTGTGTTGTCCCAGATGATTAGCTGAAGAGTGTAATTGTAAATGTGTACAAAGGGAAGGGTGATGCCCTGGAAAGGGGAAATTACAGAGGTATAAACCTCTTAGATCAGATAATGAAAGTAATGGAGAGAGTTCTAGAAGGTATGATTAGAGAAAGAGTGAACATCGATGAGATGCAGTTTGTGTTTATGCCAGGCAGGGGGACCACTGATGCCATATTCATTGTTCGACAGCTTCAGGAAAAATATATCGGAAAGAAAAGGGAATTGTATTTGGTTTTTGTTGATATGGAAAAGGCCTTTGACAGAGTCCCCAGAGAGGTGGTGAAGTGGGCAATGAGAAAGCTAGGGTTGGAAGAGTGGTTGGTTAAGGTGGTTATGGCCATGTACATGGGTGCTTGCACCCAGGTGAGAGTGAATGGGGCTTTGAGTGATGAGTTTTCCGTGAATGTTGGTGTGCATCAGGGGTCAGTTTTGAGTCCCTTGTTGTTTATCATGGTGCTTTTTTTTTTTTTTTTATGCATGGAAGAAGGAACCAAAGGCCACGGGCCTGCATACTGTTCCTTCCAAGAAAAAGCAAAAACAGTACAAAAGAGAGCCAAATTCAAGATCCGTTCAATTCGAGATGCCTGGACACACTGCGTTTGAAAGAATGGAGATCATAGGAAGTAGGAAATACAGACAGAGGAAGACAGTTCCAGAGTTGACCAGTTGCATAAATAAAAGACTGGGAGTAACGGTTAACTCTTGCATTAGAGAGTTGGACAGAAAAGGGATGAGAGTTTGTTGCTAGACGGGTACTACGTGCCCGTCGTAGAGGTGGAGGGATGCAAGCAGACAGTTCAGAGGAACAGTGACCATTGAAGTAGCGATAGAAGAGAGATAAAGATGCAACAGTGCGGCGAAGAGACAATGGTTGAAGGGAATCAGTAAGAGGAGGAGAGTTAATGAGACGAAAAGCCTTTGACTCCACCCTATTGAGAAGAGCTGCATGTGGGGAGCCTCCCCACACATGAGAGTTGTACTCCATACACGGGCGAATAAAACCCGTGTACAAGGTCAACAACTGTGCAGGGGTAAAGAAAGTACGGAATCGGCTTAGCACACCTAATCTCTTGGAAGCAGATTTCACAAGAGATGTAATATGTTCTTTCCAAGACAAATCCTGAGAGAATGAAACCCCAAGCATGTTCAAGGATGATGCAGGACATAACTGTTCATTATTAAACATTAGTGGGTAATCCTGAGGAAGATTTTGTCGGGTTGATA
>JAGKTI010001050.1:44260-64488 GCA_018397915.1 Birgus latro | reverse complement strand
ATACAGTACATACAGTAATCTTCCCACTATCCGACGTAATAGAGCCAAAGGCATGACCGGAAAGTGGTCGTGTCTGGATAGTGGCCCTGAAGCTCCAGCACTGGTCATTCATGACCCTAACCTAACCTAAATCAGGAAACCACCTACCTACCTCCCTACTGGACATGCATAGCACTTACTTAAGTCCTCTTTCACATAAATAATGCACACAAAGCATGAATAAACTGAATTTTAACCAAAAAATGATGATTTAGAGGTGAGTAAGGCACAGGTGATCACAACTTGCCAGCAAGTGTAAGTAAGTATCACGCATGGAAATCACTATGAAAATCACCCTTTCTCACACCGTATGCATTAAATAATGGACACAAAGCATGAATTCATTGAATTTTAACCCAAAAATGATGATTTTGAGGTACGTAAGGCATAGATGTTCACGAGTTGGCAGCTTAGTGTATATAAGTAACGGACATGGCAATCACTATGAAAATGATCATTTCTCACATATTATGCACTAAAATATGGGATACAAAACATCAAATAAATAAACTGTTACCAGAAAAAGAGTTAGGTATGGCAAAGGTGTTCACTGTTCACCAACTGCACCGGATATTCTTGACCCTAACCTAACCTAACCTAAACCAGAAAACCACCTACCTACCTCCCTACCAGACATGCATAGCACTTATTTAAGACCCCATTTGCATAAATAATAGGCACAAAGCATGAATTCATTGAATTTCAACCCAAAAATGATGATTTTGAGGTAAGTAAGGCATAGATATTCAAGAGTTGGCAGCTTAGTGTAAGTAAGTATCGGACGTGGCAATCACTATGAAAATGATCATTTCTCACATCTTATGCACTAAAATATGGGATACAAAGCATCAAATAAATAAACTTTTACCAGAAAAAGAGTTAGGTAGTTCACCAACTACACCGGACATTCTTGACCCTAACCTAACCTAACCTAAATCAGAAAACCACCTCCCTACCGGACATGCATAGCACTTATTTAAGACCCCATTCACATAAACAATAGGCACAAAGCATAAATTCATTGAATTTTAACCCAAAAATGATGATTTTGAAGTAAGTAAGGAAAAGATGTTCACGAGTCGGCAGCTTAGTCTAAGTATCAGACGTGGCAATCACTATGAAAATGATTATTTCTCAAATCTTATGCACTAAAATATGGGCTACAAAGCATCAAATAAATAAACTGTTACCAAAAAATTATGATTTAGAGGTGAGTAGGGCAAAAATGTTCACCAGTTGACTAGACTGTGGGGAAATGTATGTACTGTAAATCTGTACATAAAAATAGAAAAAATACGTAGTATAGAAAACTAAGGAAAATTTTAGTGCACTGTAAAGAATAATTGTTTTTATGAAAGTAGGGACTTCATTCATTCAGTGATATAAAATTGTACAAAAAGGTGCACTATACATAAGTTATAGAGGATAAGGAAGCCTAAAGTATTGAAAATATCTGAAATTACCAAAATAACCACCTAGAAATGACTGTCATTGCTGTAAGATGTTACATGATAAGGAACGCTATGGACATTAAAAATGAGCTTGCCAAATGCATAAAAATAAGTGTTCCAACAAAAGTGGTTTAAAATTTAGTGCAATTGTTGTAATGAAGCAAGAATAGCCAAGTAAGTTCCTTATACAGACAATGTTAGAAGATACTGAAAACTATGGGTATAAAACATGAGTTTGAGTGAAAAAGTGACTTAGCAATATAGGTAAAAATAAGTGTTATGACAAAAAAAAATTTAAATTTAGTGCCATTCGTGTAGTAAAGTTAGAACTTAGCCAAGCAAATACTTTATACAGGTACATAAGATGTTGAGATGAAGAAAACTACATGTATAAATAAATGAGCTCAAGTGAATATGAAAGTGATCTTTTGTGGCACAGGTATAGAAAACATGCTTGTGTGAAAGTGAAAGTGATCTTTTGCTGCAACCACTGTTGGAACTGCTGGAAGAACTGGATGAATAAAATGAGTAAGCCACACATAGATGGTGTGATGACTCATTCATACAGCTATGGAAGAATGGGAAGATCTACTGGGGCAAGGGAGAGCGAGAGCAAGGTAGCCCTGTCTGGCCTAGGCCCCCCTCGGCCTACATGGCCAGCCCACACTAGCCACCGACTGATAAGCTTGTCCAGATGCAACCTCACCACGACCCTGAAAGTTACCCCTATTCTTCACCTCCTCACCCCCACAACTCCACCAAACAGAGATGTGGGGACACTAGCAGTGGAGAAGCAAAGGATTGGTGAGTATTCTGATATTTCATTCAGTGTTGTAGGTGGTGTAGTTACTGAGCTATGATGGTTTGAAAACAGGCAATTTTTGGAAATGCCCATGTTCAGGGAGACAGCAAGTCAGATTGACCCTCGAGCTTTGGGAGTTAACATATCATTCTACTTACACACTTCCTAGACTTCAAGGATCATATTCTTATCAGCTTAGGAAGCATTCTAGCATATAGGCTGCATAAATAATGTACATCAATACAGTAACATGCCATATACAAAATATACTGCTATGGAAGAGGTGCTAGGAAGCCTCCTTAACTGAAGAGAATATGACCCAAGGTGACGACTGACAGTATCTTACCGGTCCAAGAAACTGCAGGAAGTTCTGTAAGAGGGATATAAACATACTGACAATGACCCTGGTTCTCATCGCCCGCCACACTGCTCGCCACAGTTCTGGCTTATTTGTACCACCTTGTCCCTGTGCCTGCTCTTGTTCCCTCTCCCACAGGTGCTCCAGCCGCTGTGAGTTGAGTTCTGACCCATCTTCATACTGTTTGGACAGAGTGAGTTTAGCACAGTACAACCATCCCCAAGAGGTGATTGGAGGTTTATCAATCATGGGATGCCATTAGAGGAAGTAGGCAAGCCATCTACCATTAACTGTACTGAACTAAAGTAGTCTAGCCTCAGAGCCTTATACTTGAAGGGGATAATACGGGACTGGAGGTTATGAATTTACGTGAAACATGAAGACCAGCCAAAAAGAACTACCATCACAACTTACAGTACAAAGGTAACTGTGTAGTAAATTTGTGTAGCTATAATCTGATGCCACACCTTATGTGGGACAGTCTCAACAAAAGGACCTCCAGGTATTTCTATCTCTTCTTAATAATCCCTCCCTCATGCATTATCCAATCCTGTCCCTTTACTTCATTCTGTCTCCCTCTTTTCCTCCTCTTACCCATCTTACTACCATACACCCTCATAAGTCTTCATTATATCACCTTTTTTTGAGTCTTTTTAGTTTTCTATTAAGTCCTCAGTAAACTGCAGAAAACTGTCATTGCTACTTATAAAGTCAATATGTATGAAAAACTGTGAATCCAGTGCTAGCTGTGACAGACTTGGTGTTTTGTATGAAAAAGATGTCTGGAAAACATTCACAACTTATTAAGATGGATGCTTCTACTGCCCTTCTCACTACCTCTGTTCTAGGCTGTCTCCCAGTTACTGTCCATGTGCCACTATCATATGTTGGTGCTTGGACTAACGTACTGCCATATAATGAATATATCAGTGTGCTGGTCTAAGGCCTGTTGCATGCATTCTCTTGTACAGAGAGAGGACTGGAACATTTAATCCCCAACATTGTTATTTGGAGAAAAAAAAAAAGGCTATTGGTATAAATGCTGTCATTATATGATTCTTTTACAATACTTTTCAGCAAAAATAAGAGCAAAACACACAGTCATGTGTTACAAATGAAAAGTACTAAGGGGTCTTCCACAATTAAAAATTAAAAATTCTTGACCTGAAATAATGCTCATAAAAAAAAAAAATAATAAAACTTTCCACTGGTGGTGGTGGTGCTGCTGCTGATAATGATGATAGGGTTATACAGTTTGTCCTCGTTATAGGTTATCCTTTCTTACATTACCTTTACTGAACTATAACATTCACAGTACAGTACTATATACGCTTCTTTCACAGGAATACTGCCTTTCATGGCCATGAACCTTATACATCCCAGTGATTAGTAAAGCATAACTTGTCAAATGACAATGGGCAGTTTCACTAAGACCTGACAAAAAGTTGGCTACTCATTACCTGTAGTGTCCATAAGTCCCGTGGCTCCAGTCCGTGCTTGTATGCCTTCCACATGAGCATGGAGAGCCAATTGACACTGAAGTAACTGAAAAGGCCGGCATTGTTGCTGGGTAGGAGGCTCTTGTCCCTGTAATGGAATGGTTGAAAGTGAAATGGAGGGAGGATGAGTGATAGGAGGAAAAATGAAAGGGGGGGGGAGAGAGAGAGAGAAACAAAAACTCATGGACACACCTTGGTGACTGCCACTAGCCACAACTGCACCCTCGTGACAGCCACCAGCCGCACCCAGGGTGTAGTCCTCACAGGGAACAGCTCTTGGGTGATGGCCACTCGCTGCACCTATGGGCATGTGACAGCCACCAGCTGCACTCTGCCCACTGCCAACCAGGGGAACGGACCCTCAGTGATGGCCACTAGCCGCATGAGGGAGGAGACGGTCACCAGCCGCACCAAGTTCTGTGTCCTAGGGGACTTGGCGACAGCCACCAGCCGCACTGAGGACGGAATGGCTACATGCTGCCCCTCATCCCCTACTCTAGTGCCTTCCCCTCCTGAGGATTTCCATGAGTCATCCACCTCCACCTGTGACGAAGCGGGTTTCCTCACCCCTTCCCTGTCCAGCAACACCTTCCTGGAGGAGCAGCAGCTGGAGGAGGTCTGGAGAGGCCCCCGATACCTGGGGTTTGTGCCCTACAACCGGCTCCCAGGCAGTCCCCATCCCTGATGGACTCTACACCAGTGGGGCACCGCAGATCATCCCTGACGAAGGTCCAGCTGACTAGAAACCGCAGCCCTCGGACCAGCTGGGACATCCCCAGGACTACGGGGCATGATCTCCACTGACCCACCCGAAGACGACCAACACGGCAGAGTGGACACTGACAGGTGCACCTACTCTCCCTATTTGAGCCCAGCCCTTAGGCCCGATCCTCGAGGCCCCAGTAGCCGGCGGCCTCTACCACGCCGCCCCTCTGAACACTCCCGGATGATCAAACTACAGTCCAGCCTCCTGACAAAGGCCCCAGATGACACCAGGAACAACCGGCCTCCTGATGAAGGCCCTCCCTGGACAACCCAGCCACAGCCGGCCTCACAACGAAGGCCACCCTCCCCCGGTACCTCCAGACACTGGGCCTACCTCAGTAGCCGCCTACGGCTACGTCATCTGCCTCAGAGTCCCTCGGCCCTTCCATAAGATTGTACTATTTCTTGTGTAATTGTGTGCCACTGCATCATATTGTGTCTTGTGTCTAATTGAAGTAATATACGTGTAAGGTTTGTTGCTTGGTGTTTTTATGCTCTGATCCTTTACGTTACCCTACGTATACCCAACCCGGTCAAGAAAGAGGACCCCGCTCTAAGCGCCGTGTGTAAGGAGCAAACAGTCGTCCCTTAAAACATGCCGCATAACACTGGTGGCTAGCGGTGTTTCTTGACCCGGTGGGTGGCAACAAGGAACAAGGGAAATCACAGCAAAATGGTGACAAAAACCCATGTTCAAATACCTAAATTTGACCACGACCAATATGACATCCACATGTACCTAGAAATAGTTAAACCTCTACTGGACATAGTGTTCGACAAAGACAGGCAAAGAATAGCAGTAACCCTGCCGCTTCTGGCAAAGCAGTAGCCACTATTGCACCAAAAATCGTCCTGGAGCTGACATGCGCAGAATTCACCCAACTAGTGACCCAAGCAATCACCCCTTCTTTAGGGAAAGTCGTGGCATTATCACAGCTCGACTCCTTAACCTACGACAGAAACCTCGACGAATCACTCGTCCAGGCCAGGCAACTCGTCACAGCCGCATACCCAGAGTACAGTAAGGAAACCCATGAGCAACATGTCTTCAACACCCTGATCAGGATCCTCCCCAGTGCTATCAGGGAGCACTTCACCATACATGATCCCCTGGGAGACTTGGACAGATATCCAGCTCCTACGTCGACTCCTGGCCACCCGTACCACCCCACAACAAATTGGAGCTGTGAGTAAATTACCCACAAAGAAAACAGCGCCACCACGCAACCCTCGGTCACCTCCAGTCCAACCAAATCCTTCACCAGCACCCTCTATTCCCAGGGCCCACCCCTCACGCAAGCACCCCGACACCCTTGGGAATTCACAGCATGCAGCCACAAATGCCCCCTCCATGACATTCAGTAGCAACCCAAGGCTGCCTGATGCAAGACAACTGCCCAGGGGCACCGTAAGGACTCATTGCTGGACGACGAGGGCACCGAGGACGAACCCCCAACGGCCACCTACACCAACCTCAGGGAAATGGGATGCGAGGACGATGATACACCCCAGCAGCTGGATTTTTAGGCCCGCCCCCACACCTCCCCACAGTGGCAGGGGCCACCTCACAGAAATATTGCCCAGTCTATAACAAGATAAGACTGAATGGGGTAAAGAAGAGGCTTTTGGTCGATACAGGAGTGGCCAGGTCCTGCCTCTACACTCGCTTTTACTCCCGTCACCGTTCCACCTTCGGCTCACTTTTCCCCACCTCAGCTCACCTTGTGGATGCAGGAGATGGCTCCCTACCCATACGTGGGGAGACTCGGGCCCTACGTGCAGACACCCACCAACAGGTCTCTGTACTACACCAATTCATCATCTTCGACTCATTCTGCCGTGCATATGATGGATACCTGGGGCTGGACCTCCTTCAAAAACTCCAAACAAACATCGACTGCTATAAGCGTCGCCTTCAATTTAATCAGCCTCTGGACTCCAGTCCCCAGCCCCTCTGCACATGTATACCCCCCCTCCTTCCACCCCCTCCTCTAGCCCTTTCCCCCCCTCCCACCCCCCCACTCCACCTTCCCCACAACCATCGCCTCCATCCTAACCGTCCCCCCTCACCATGAGGCCTGGCTACGTTTAACCACTTAACTGCGGGCCGTCACTTTCGTGACGCTCGGTGGCGATGGCTCAAGCCGTGGGCCGTCACTTGGGTGACTCTGTTTTCTTTTTAATTAGCCGGGGCCTTCAAAATATAAATATATATGAAAAAATGTAGGAGAGTCCTGAGTGCTATTTATATCACTCAGGCTAGTTTGGGCCAATATTTTATAAAAATATGTCAGAGCCTGAATTACCACCGGCTGGAAGTGCCAGGACCGCCTCACACAACCCTGCGGTTTAGGGGTTAAATAGACCCACCGGGACCTCCATCCTTTTCTCCCCAACCCTACCCCCCGGAACCCTTTCCTCCTGCTTAATCTCCCCCACCTTCCTCCCCCCCACTGCAACAAAGTGCGCATCGCGAATGTCTCCACCACCCGCCTCACCCTACCCAGAGAATTAGTGGTGAGAGAAATGGAGGAGGTCGAGCCAAGCACCTCACCTCACTCCCCTGCCCCCTCACCTCTCACCCCAGCAAGCAGACAGCCTCCACCACCTACTCCCGGACGTTCAGGACTTATTTGCATCAGGTCCAGCGGATACTGGCCACACAACCTACCTGACCCACAAGATCCACACCCAAGGACCACCCATTCTCCAACCATCCAGGCGTCAAAACCCTAAGCAACGAGCTGAGGAGGACCGGCAGGTCCAGGAAATGCTAGATGCCGGCATCATCTCACCCTCCACCAGCCCGTGGTCCTCCCCCGTCGTTCTCGTCAAAAAGAAAGGCGGGACTATGAGACTGTGTGTGGACTACCGACAACTCAACAACGTCATCACCAAGGATGCCACACCACTCCCCAGGATAGACGACTCACTCTACTCTCTCTACGAGGCATCCTGGTTCTCCACCTTAAACCTCCAATCAGGATACTAGCAGGTCCCAGGCCACCCGGGCGATCGTGGGAAAACAGGTTTCTCCATGAGCAATGGGAAACATTACGAGTTTAATGTCCTTCCCTTTGGACTCTGCAACACCTCTGCCGTCTTCTCTCGTCTCATGGAGTCCGTACTCAGTGGCCTCACCTGGGAGACTTGCCTAGCTTACCCGGATGACGTCATCGTTTTTAGTAAGACCTGGGCCGAACATCTCCATCGTCTCAAGCAGGTCTTCATATGCATCCAAGTTGGGCTTAACCCGCCCAGTCCCCCCGACATACGATGCACGTCACAACATTTTTTCACGACAAGACCCACCGACGTGCATCGTACGTCAATCAATTGCAAGGTTCGTCGTTTGCACAGTTTTCAAGATTCGTGGGTGATTTTTGGTAGGCACATATGGAAGACCTTCCTCTACCCTCAGCCAGGCAGCAATACTGCCTGACCCTGTTCACCCCCCCCCCTCAGGGGGTGCGCGATTTTCTCGCAACTCACCTGTTAGCAGTGACCTAGCCAGTAAAGACACGTAGCACCACGGTCTCTCTGATGACGAAATTCAAGGCGAAAGTGACTCATGATGTGGAGGACAAAGATTATGTGGCACCAGAGTTAGTAATGAACAGAAGTAGTGAGGAGGTAACCGCCAAGTTAGGTGCAATATGTTGATATATTTGGTAAGGGAACAAAACTTATATCGCCTATATTATTGTGTGAAATGCAATATACTCTCGTACTACACATAAATTCGTACCATATAAATAAATATCTACGCTGCTGATTGGTTTTGGTTAAGTTTCCCTCGCAATGGGATCGTATTTTATGGAGCGCGGCATGCTAAAAAACGGTAATCAGGTGAGGGATCTCTTACCTGTTTAGAATATTTTTCACTTCAGGTGAGCGAAAAAAGCAGTCGGAACTGGGCGGGTTAAGCTTCAACCTTCCAAATGTGTCCTGGCGGCACGCTCCATTGCCTTCCTGGTACATTCAATCTCCAAGGAAGGGATACCCCCTGACCCCAACAAACTCCAATCCATCGCGGTCCTCCCCCTACCTAAGGACGTACACGAAGTATGAGCTTTCTTGAGGCCTACCTCCTACTACAGACGGTTCGTCAAAGGCTTCGCTGACATCGCCAAACCCCTCCATGATATGACCAGAAAAGGTAAATCCATCATGTGGACGAAGGAACGAGTCTCTGCTTTCAACACCCTAAAGACCCGGCTCATCACCGCCCCCATCATTGCCTTTCCTGACTACACCTTGCCCTTCCGTCTATACAAGGATGTCTCCCTAGTAGCAATCGATGCTGTCCTCACCTAGATCCAGGAAGGGCAGGAGCATATCACTGCTTGTGCCAGCCGGATTCTCAATCAAGCAGAAAGAAACTACGCTGCCACCAAGCGAGAATGCCTCAGCATAGTTTGGGCACTCGAGCATTTCCGGGCCTACCTATCCGGCATGAAGGTCATGATTATCACGGACCATCAGTCACTCCAGTGGCTCTGCCAATCTAACACCCAGAATGCACAGATCATCCAGTGGAGGGAGACACTCGAAAAATTTCACTACGAGACCTCCTATCGTCCCGGCAAACTCAACACCAATGCTGATGCCTTGTCACGACTTCAGGTGCACTCCATCCGCACTGAACTCGATCTTGTGCAGCGATGGCGGAATCAAGACCGCCGCAGCTGGATGCCCACAAATCTTTGCCAATTTCCATCAGCAGGGCGACCATCTTTTCACCCAGATGGGGCACATCGTGCTTGACCTCAAAACTGCCTCAGACGCCCTGACCTACCTCTACTCCAACAAAGGCATACACCTCGGCACCAAAAAGCTACTACAGGTATTTCAGGACACCTACATGACCCCTGGCCCCTCCAACCTAGCCAAGCAAGTGGTACAAGCCTCCCGGGCCAGCACCTTGGGCAAGGACATCAAGCACACGCCTAGTCCTATGGGAAAAATCACAGCCCACAAGTCCAGGCAACTCCTGGCCGTGGATGTAGTAGGTCCTCTACCCCCTAAAGCCGGCTACCAATACATAATCACATTCATGGACACCTACTCCAAATTCCTCACCGCCTGTCTGGCCAAGGAACACCATACCATGGCAGTAGCCCTTGTCCGCCACGTCTTCCCATATTTAGGCATCTCTCAGGCGCTGCATTCGGACAATGCGCCAGAATTCACTAGCAAAATATGGTGGGAACTCTCCACCATATTTGGATACCAAATCCCCCACTCCTTTCTCTACTGGCCCCAAGAGAACAGAATATGCGAGGGGAGTCACCCCACCCTTTTGAACCAGGTGCGGACCTGCACAGGGGGAACGAAGAATGAAGACTGGGCCACCCATGTGAAGATCATACAGTGGGGAATGAATTCCTGCCCCAGAGACGACGGCATCTCTCCCCAAGAACATATCTTTGGGGAAGCCCTTCTTCTCCTACCCTTAAGTCATCACCTCAAGCCCCCATCCACATCCCCAACGTCCGATCCCCTTCACCATCTCAGAAGAAGACTCCACCACCTTCAGAAACAGCAAGACCCGCAGTCGGACGTCATCCCATCTAACCCCTACAAGCCAGGAGATTTAGTAGTCGTGGTGCAACTTCCCACCCCCAACAAGTTAGCCCCTCATTTCACAAGGCCCTACACAATCAGCCATATCCCCAACCCTTACCAGGTCACCACTGATTATCACGACACCCACCGAACCTACTGCAACAGGCACGTGCGACCTTACACAGCCGGTGCGTCCCCTCCTGCCTCACCACCTAAACTCACCGGCCCCACCGCCTCACCATCCTCTGCAACCCCTAGCTCACCGTCTGACTCATACACTCTCTATCTCATGCCTTCCTCCTCCACACCTTCCCCTGCCTCTTTCATAACCTCACCTCACTCCCCCTCCCCCTCTTTGCCTACCTCTTCCCCCCACAGCCACCTCACCTCACCCTTCCACTCACACCACCACACCTCTGCTACCACACACACCACCACACCAAACAATTCACTCACCACCACTGCCCACACCACCACACCTCCAACAGCGTACCCACACCACCCTGCCCACCCCACCCCTTCCACGCCACACCAGTGCACCCCACCTACCCCCCACCTCCCCCACACTGCACCCCACCCACCCCCCTACCTCCCCCACACCTCACTACCAGCCTCCTGCACACCACCACCCCAGCCGCCGACACGCACCGCCACCACATCGCACAACCTCTCCCACCCCTCACCTCCCATGCCCATCTTCGCCACCAGTCATCAGATCCAGACGAGTCTCCCGCCCTCCACCCCGATGCACCACCACCCCTTCACCCACACCACAAATTACACCTACACCACCAAACACAACTCCCACAACCTACCGTATCCACCAGGTCCAGTGGAAAACTCCAGCAAAACCCACTCCCAAGGGACAACTCCAGCTCCACCCCTCACCAGCAGCATAAAATACTAGCCACCTCATCAGTGGCCAGCATTCAGGTGGACCACACCAACGCCTCACCACCACCAACCATGAAAATCCAACGTGTCGTGTGGGCTCCCACTCATGGGAAAAAGCAGCATGTCAGGAGAACCTTCCACCTCCTTCGGGAGTCAACTCAGCCTTCGATGCTCTTCATCATTTACTCCCACCAGCACCACCTCAACACCGTCACACCCCAGTGGACTTCCCTCCTTCACCACCTCACAATGCAGCACCAGACCACCACCACCAACACGTACTACCTTCAGGCACGGGGACGTGACTTCTCCCCCACCGACGGTGGTGAAATGCATGCAGATGAGACTATCCACCCAAATATGACCCCCACCCTAGGAGGAGACAACCAAGGTGTAACGACAGTGAGCGCGAGTTCAGCATGAGACAGGTCTACCTGTACCTTTTCCCTATGCCACTCTCGCGCTCAGATGCCTCACCTGCGAGGTAGCAGTCACAGCACATTACACCTCAGCTGGACCAGCCCTTGACAGGTTCAGGGTGGGGCTAACTCCTTAGCCCCAGACAGCATCCCCAAGACGGCCACCAGCCGCTCACTTGCTGCTCCCCTCCCTCCATCACACCAAGTGACAGCCACTAGCCACACGCGGGGAGAGACGGCCACCAGCCACTCTCAGAATACATACCCTCCAGGGAAGAAGGCTCTGGTGACAGCCACTAGCCGCACCATCAGGCAGGTGACAGCCACTAGCCGCACCATCAGGCACGTGACGGCCACTAGCCGCACCTCGTCTAACTCCAGCAGAAGGTACCCGACTTGGGTGACAGCCACTAGCTACACCTGTGGCGAGGTGATGGCTACCAGCCACATCATCCCTGCGGTCCCCACGGGAAGTAGGACCTCGGTGACGGCCACTAGCTGCACCTGCACCCCTGTGACGGCCACCAGCTGCACCTGGGGTGTAGTCCTCGCGGGGAACGGCTCTTGGGTAACGGCCACTCCCCAGACCTGTGGGCATGTGACGGCCACCAGCCGCACTCTGCCCACCACCAGCCAGGGGTACAGACCCTCAGTGACGGCCACTAGCTGCACGAGGGAGGAGACGGCCACCAGCTGATCTGAGTTCCATGTCCTAGGGGACTTGGTGACGGCCATCAGCCGCTCTGAGTTCCATGTCCTAGGGGACTTGGTGACGGCCACCAGCGGCACCAAGGAAGGAACGGCTACGTGCCGCCCCTCACCCCCTACCCCAGGATTTCCCTGACTCGTCTACCTCCACCAGTGACGAAGCGGGTTTCCTCGCCCCTTCCCTGTCCAGCAACACCTTCCCGGAGGAGCATCAGCTGGTGGAGGTCTGGAGAGGCCCCCTGATACCTGGGATTTGTGCCTTACAACCGGCTCCCAGGCAGTCCCCATCCCTGATGGACTCTACACCAGCGGGACACCGCAGAACACCCCTGATGGAGGTCCAGCCGACTAGAGACCGCAGCCCTCGGACCAACCGGGACATCCCCAGGACCACGGGGCGTGACCTCCACCGCCTAACCCGAAGACGACCAGCACGGCACAGCGGACACCGACAGGTGCGCCTACTCTCACTGTTTGGGCCCAGCCCTTAGGACCGATCCTCAGGGCCCCAATAGCAGGCGTCCTCTACCACGCCGCCCCACTGAACACTCCCAGACGACCAAACTACAGTCCAGCCTCCTGACACTCCTGACAAAGGCCCCAGACGACACCAGCAACAACCGGCCTCCTGATGAAGGTCCTCCCTGGACGACCCAGCCGCAGTTGGCCTCCTGACGAAGGCCACTCTCCCCTGGGACCTCCTGATGCCGGGCCTATCTCAGCAATCGCCTACGGCTATGTCGTCTGCCTCAGAGTCCCTCAGCCCTGTCCATAAGATTGTACTATTTCTTGTGTAATTGTGTGCCACTGCATCACATTGTGTCTTGTGTCTAACTGAAGTACATTAATATATGTGTAAGGTTTGTTGCCTGGTGTTTTTATGCCCTGTTCCATTATGCTGCCCTAAGTATACCCAACCCAATCTAGGAAGAGGCCCCCACTCTAGGCACCGTGTGTAAGGAGCAAATAGTCGTCCCTTAAAACATGCCGCAAAACACAGACAAACAGTCTGGCACATGTGCACACACACACACACACTTGGTGCCTGATCAGGCACAGCCCTTTGGCGTATGAGTTAGCTTGGCAGCCATACTGTGACTAGTTAAGGAGTCATATCTTGGCACCATGTGGAGTTTTCAGTCCCTGTACATCACCCAAATACAGAAGAATACTCAATTGAGTGGGTAAATCAAGCACTGATACCAATACCTCCTAACTGCATCGGTGTACAGTAAAAAATTAGTCCTTTCACCTCTTTCGCGTCTCTCATAGCTGGAATAATAGATGCTTGAATAACACGCTGTGGGCAAAAGAGCATACTATCACCCACAGATGGATGATGACATTCACATTCATCAACGGTATCGGACTACTTCAAGCATTTATCAATCCAGCCATGAAAAAGGGGCAACAGAGGCTGATGTGCTTTTGTACTGTTGAGAAGTGGGATTTGGCAGTTTGGTAGTCCAGAAGTTTCTCACTGATTCCCGATGTTTACCGTAGCTTTGGTACGAGTCAGAGTTGCCAGGTCAGAGTTGCCATCTCAAATTCACGAAATAGCGCTAGATTGTTACTAAAAACGCGCTAAAGAGCGCTAAATATTCTGAAAAAGGCACCAAAAAAAGCGCCAACTAATGTTTCTACACACGATACGTTGATTCTGACCTACACACATATTTCAAGTACACTTTTACACTCACCAGCTATGACTGTGGTACTTGGGTTACTGTAGATCTGCTAGATCCCACTCTATGATCTCTCCTTGATCTTCCTCGGTGAATGTCTCTGCTCCCTGGTCTGACTGAGATGATGTTGATGGCTGAGATGATGTTGATGGTTGAGATGAGGTCTGATATGCTTCCACTGACCCAATTTTTCTCAAGACACTCTCAGGTAGTTTATAATCATGACAGGATTTGCCATGCCTTCTCAGTCCATACTTGATTGTCAAAACAGCGTTTAAGCTCTTGATGGCTAATCGGTTACGCATATTCGACTTGACAATACCCATCTGACTAAAAACCCGTTCCACATCTGCATTAGAATGGGGTAAACAGAGTATTGTTAAGGCCAAGTCAGACAGTTCTTTGAAAGGATTTTCTCCAGTCGCATCCCAATATGACGCTATTTCTGCCCACAGTCCAATAGTGTAAGATGTCTGTGTCCACTGGAGAGTATGAAGTTTTCTCCACTGGAAATCGATGCGCGTGAATATTTCTGCATCATCAACAAACAATTTTGCAAGGTCCAATATATCATTTTTCACTGGCTTTAGGCATTCACTCCCACTGAAGGATGACATTGACTGGAGTACTTTAAAGTTCTCAGGCAAGCGATGACGAAGTTGTGTGACAAGCTCTATTACAAATTCTATGCATCTTCGTCGAATATCACTCGCGATCTCATCAGGAAACTTGCATTCAGACATGTTTTTTTTCAAACTCATAGCCAAGATACGGCTTGGGATCCAAGTGTTCCTGAAGGGAATCACTTTCCTTTAACTTTTTACCTGGTATGACAATTTTAGCACTAAGGGAGTCAATAAGATGCACTAGATCACTGAGCAACTTTGTTGGGTCTTGGACATCAGCTTCGAATTTCTTATTCACACTTTGAACTTCACTAAGAATTTGTTTCAAAAATATGAGAAACACATAATTTCTCATGTCACTAAACATTGAGAACAAAAGATCTGCAGTGCAGCATCGCTCATTTTTTGTTGCAAAGTCAAAATGGGTTTTGAGCTCAGTCCACTGCTGCACTATTCTTAGAATTGCGGATTCAATGGACATCCATCGGGTCTGGCTCATCTGTATTAGTTTCAAGGGAGGCTTTCCTTCGTTTATTAGTCCATACAGTTCCTTGTATCTAGTTTGGCACACTGCAGAATGTGAAAACCAGTTATATGTGTCTCGGATCAAGAAGTCCAAATGCCTAGGTAGACATTCGGTAGCAGCATGAGAAACAGCGAGCTGAAGTGAGTGACACACACATTTGACTAACATTAGATGAGGAATTTCAGATTTTAGCCTTGCATAAACTCCACTATTGACACCAATCATAACTGAAGCATTATCAGTGCCAAGGGCAATAAGATTCTGCAACTCAAGTCCATTACGTTTCAAAGAATCCTTCAGTGCATGACAGATTGCATCAGCATTACATTCTTTCAACTCAACTAGGTCCAAGAATGTAACCACAACAAGTTTTTTTCCCTCCGAGTAATAACGAATAGCTATTCCTAGAAGCTTGGTTACAGATATGTCATTGCTCTCGTCTATCAGTAAACTAAATTTACTGTTTCCAATGTCATTTTTCAAATCACGTGCAAAATATGGAGCAAGTATATTACACACAACAGCACTACACTTTGATCTTTTCAGTTTTAGGTCTTTACATCCTTTACTGTCCGAGAAATGATATTTGCAGAGCGCACTTAAATGATCCACTACTCTCAAAAAACAATGTTCAGCTATGAACACTTGGTTTCACAAACTGAAGTTTGGGTTGTCTTTGTGACGAAAATGGTTCCTCAGCCTTCTTGTGTTTCAATGTCTTTTTGTGCCTTTCTAAATCACTCAACTTTGCAGCTATCGTGCATTTGCAGTACTTGCAGAAACATTTCGTGTCGTCTCCGTCTACTTTTAATAGCCAGTCTTTAAACCTGGAGTCAGTTAGCCACTGAACTCGGAAGTGTTGTGAGTATTTTTTAATTTTGCTACTCATGATGCAGGCAGTCAGAAATAATAGGCTAATCGAGGAAGACATAAGTGGCAACAACTTATCACACCGAGGTTTAACTCTCTACTGACCAGTCCACGACGAGGCAGGAACATTGTATGGGGAAGTGAGGGAACTCACTCGTCGTGGACACGTCCAACTTTGCTCCACAAGTACATGAGTCCACACAGTAAATAGTACAAACTGCGTGATTTATCACTTTGTAAAAAAAATTAAACTACTTTTTCTGATACCTTAAAGTGTTCCAGGAAAACTAAGTATTGTATATTTGAAATGTAGGTAAAATCGCTAAATCTGGAGGTAAATTGGGTAAAAACGCGCCAAATAGCGCCATGGCGCTATTTTCAAAATTATCGCGCTATCAATCATCAAAAAGCGCTAAATCTAGCGCGTTTCGCGCTAAAATGGCAACCCTGTGCCAGGTAGCCTGCTGTTTGTGAGCGTAGTTATTTTGTAAGTTATGCATTAATTTTTGTGCTCTTTTTCTTTATAATGTTTTATTTATGTGATTGCTTATTAAATTACGTAATTCAATTTAAGTCTGTATGCTAAATAATTTACAATGTTATGTAATGTAAGAAAACTCTGGCATGTTTTTGGATATCTCTGAGTTCGCAACTGTTGTTCTTGCAGAATGTAGATTGTTCTTGAACAATGCAACCTTATATAAGGATGGCGAAGAGACGAGAGTAGTTCAGTTAGTTTTCAATTAAGTTTGAGTGTAGTTCAGTGTCAGTGCAGTATATTCTTGGTACTTGTGAAAACAGTGAAGTGTTACTGAGCTTTGTATATCATCGGTACTTGTGAAAATAGTGAAGTTTTGTCAAGCATTAAGTGTAACTGCAGTTAGTAAAGTCTGTATAGCTCCAGTGCTTGTGAGAATAGTGAAGTTGGAAAGCATTAAATGTTGATTATCTGGAAAATAAAGACAGTGAAGTTAAGACGCCAGTGTTTATTTTCGCCACAGCTGACCACAGAAAGAACAACTCACGGGGCAACGTCCTTCCTATACTGAACTACTGCTGTTGGAGCCTGTAGGAGTGTGGGACAGGGACGTAACACTGGTGTCAGGTGTGTGGATTATTAAGGGCTGCAGTGAGTCTAACCTTCGACATGAAGGCAGGTGTGCAGAAAAGATCCTGAGCTGGGCAGGAGGACGAGGTGTCATTGGCTGCAATCATGAAGCTGTTACAAGCACAAAGCCTACAACTGAAGGCATAGAGTGAACAACTAAAGGCTCAACATGAAGAACAAAAAGAACAATTACAGGCACAGAATGTAGGAAAGAAAAACTCAAAGAACAATTACAGGCACAGAATGATTGACAGAAAGAAAAAGAACAATTACAAGCACAAAATGTACAACTACAGGACAGAATGAACAACAGAAAGAACTCAAAGAACAATTGCAAGCACAGAGTGAGCAACTAGAGGCACAATGGGAAGAACAAAAAGAACAATATGAACAACTTCAAGAGACATTACAGGAGCATCAGAAGGAATTACAACTGAGGATGCAAGGACAGGTATAGTCGGTTTGAAGTCTGAAGCACTGATTTTGCCAGCTGAGGACAGGTATAGTCGGTTTGAAGTCTGACGCACTGATTTTGCCAGCTGAGGACAGGTGGAATTGGTAACACTGCGCAATGCACTCGGGCGGTGATTGGTCAATTCCCATTGTGTTTGAATATGCACCAAATTGACTTTGTATTCCAACCAACACCCTCATGTATTTGTTAAGATACCGGATTATACAGAAACAAATTAAAGCAATGATATATTTAACCCACCGAGTCCCAACCGTTTTTTTACCCAGCCTACCCCCAGATCCCGACCGATTTTCGACTTTTTGTTTTTTGGCTGAAACCTTCGCTTTTGGTGAGAAACATCGAAAATTCATAGTGAAATCGCGATCCTGAGGTAAAAAAATGTTGATACAGGTGTCACTCAACCTTACGTTTTCCTTCTTTTTCAGGGTACCTGGCTAAGAAAATGAACTATGGAAGGGTTGACTAATTCAAGCCACTTTAAATTACGTATTTATTTCATTTATTTGGTACGAATTTATGTGTAGTAAAAGTCTATAATGGTTTTCACACAATAATATAGTAGTTTATAAGCATTGTTCACTTACCCAAAACCCCAGTATATGGCACCTTCCTTTACGACATTACCACCTCATCATTTCTGTTTGTTTTTACCTCTAGCTTCTTTGTTTCTTTGTCCTCCACCTCAGGAATCACTTTCACCGTGAATTTCGTCATTAGAGAAACCGTGGGGCAACATACCTTTGCTGGCTAGGTTACTGATAACAGGTAAATTGCCCAGTGTGGGGGGGAGGGGGGCAGAAGAGGGGGTTAGGAGGGGCCAGGCAGTATCCCTGCTTGATAGCAGGTAGAGGAAGGTCTCCCAAATATGCCTACCAAAAATCACACACGGATGTTGAAAAATGTGCACACAATGGTCCTTGGAACTGCGTGACGTATGATGCACGTCGTTGGGTCTGTCCGCGGAAAAAAGTAGCGACGTGCATCATACGTCGATGGGACTCGACGGGTTAAGGAAAAATATGTGACTTTTAAATTATTAGAGATAAACCTGAACGACACAGATAACAAAACTTAGTCGCAACTGGACGCATACGGAAACAGCAAATGGTGGGAATGTGAACGTTCATAGCAAGGTGGCTCTGGGGTCCTTTGAAGGCTGGAATGTTTTTCCCACCACTACTACACAGCGTCACAGTCTGCAGTCTACACCACGCCCTTCATTACCTAAGAAACTAATATACAACCTTACCCTAGATATGATTAGCTTATCTTCTAATAATTATGATTTGTGTAAGCACACACACACACACACATACACCTCCCTGGGGCCAATACATGCTATTCTCAATACATATAGTGTACATACACATTTTTGTTACCTTCATAGGTAACAGCAGCTTTAAAAATCTGCATTTGTTTGTATTCACAGTCAGATTCGGTAAAATTATTACTTACATTAATATATTTGGTGTTTGATTTTCCTGAACATTTTCATAAGTATCATAAGAGATAGACATACAGACAGACAGATGGACACCCTATCCCGGGCCACAATGCACCCTTAAGCATGATATATCTCTGTCCCCTCGACAAAGAGGAGCCGGGAAAGTAATGGATTACATTACTGTAGAATGAACCAAATTTTTGTTAATCATGGAAGAAAGGAAAGTAAGATAAAAGCAAACCCCATGAAAAAATAATAGCTGAACTATGCTGCTATAATAAAACCGCGTACAGTGTGAACGAAATCATAATGAAATTAATTGAAATAAATCAGTCGCTGACTCCATATGCGTCCAGTCGCGACTTTACTTAGTTCTGTTATCAGTGTCATTCAGGTTTATCTCTAGTAATTTAAAAAGGCACATACTTATCATTAAAGTTTTAATTTGTTTCTGCATAATCCAGTATCTTACAAATAAATGAAGGCACTGGTTAGAATACAATGTCAATTTGGTGCACGTTCAAACACAACAAAAACTGACCAATCACCACCCAAGTGCATCATGCAGTGTTACCAATTCCACATGTCTTCAGCTGGCAAGATCAGTACATCAGACTCGGTGAAACCGGCTATAGATGCTTTCATTGGGGAAATGAAGGAAGAACAGCAACAGCTTAACGTGTGGATTGTAAGCAACAGCTCAAGCTGGGTAGCCCTGCATTGTGAGCCACAGCTCAGACTGTGCTGGTCGTGCATCACCGTTAACTACTCCAACTCTACGCAAATTTACACATGGCACCACGCAAAGACGGAGAAAGAGATTTTTTCTTTCACCAGATGATGCCCTGGATTTTTATCTTCAAGTGTAAATAAAACAAAAACTTTTTTTTTCACTACTCCCCTACGTAAACTTACACATGGTCCTAAGAAAAGACAGAGAGAGAGAGAGAGAGAGAGAGAGAGAGAGAGAATTTTTTTTTTTTTTTTACCA
>JAGKTI010001050.1:0-21140 GCA_018397915.1 Birgus latro | reverse complement strand
TGTATAACAAAAAACACACAACCAGAAATACTTAAATCAGGGGTTGGCAACCCTAGGCACGCATACCAGACTTGGTACGCGAAGCGCTATACTATCGCACTCGACGTGAACCGGAGTAACGAAGAAAATATTAAAAATGCGGAGAGAGAGAGAGAGAGAGAGAGAGAGAGAGAGAGAAGACTGGATTGTAAAACTTATGCTTCAGATATCACCTCACATCTCAACAACCTCAATCTTCACTTCCAAGGAGCAAGACAGACTTTAACCCGAGGAATCCCATCGACGTATGGGTACGTCGCAATGTTTTGTCATAGCTACATCTATCGACGTATGGGTACGTCGCACAATTGCAAGGGTCATAATTTGCACAATTTTCAAGTTTCTTGGGTGATTTTTGGTAGGCATATGTGGGAGACCTTCCTCTACCTGCTGTCAAGCAGGGATACTGCCTGGCCTCACCTAATCCCCCTCCACCCCTCCCTCCCACACTGGGCAATTCACCTGTTAGCAATAAGATGGGCAGTAAAGTTATGATGCCCCACAGTCTCCCCAGTGACGAAATTCACGGTGAAAGTGATTCCTGAGGTGGAGGACATAGAAACAGAGAAGCTAGAGCAAGAAACAAACAGAAGTGATGAGGTGGTAATCTCATAAAGGAAGGTGCCATATGTGAATGTATTTAGTGACTAAACAATGCTTCTATTCCCTATATAAATGTGTTAAAACCAATATAGTCTGTTATTACACATAAATTCGTACCAAATACATAAATAAATACGTAACTGAAAGTAGCTTGAATTAGTTAACCCTTCCATAGTTCATTTTCTTTAGCCAGGTACCCTGAAAAAGAAGGAAAACGTAAGGTTGCATGACACCTGTATCAACAGTTTTAAGCACAAGATCGCGATTTCTCTAAGAATTTTCGATGTTTCTTACCAAAAGCGAAGGTTTGAGCCAATAAAAAAAAAAAAAAATCCAAAAATACTCGGGATTTTGTGGTATCGTAGGTTGGAAATCGGTCGGGACGTAACGGGTTATTGGATTTGTATGATATATGGAAGGCATTTGTGGCAAAGCTTGCCGTTTCCTCACTGGATATTAAAAATGAATCTTTCCATTATTTCAAAAACTTGAAGAGTTTATCTGCAACTCATCCTGCCAACACTGCTGATATTGAAGTCTACATGCAGGAATTAAAGTCCGAGTTCTCAGTCAGATTTCATGATATACAAAACACTGGGCCAGTGTTTTCATTTTTGATCTGACCAGAAAACTTTAAAAATAGCGACTTGGAAGTGCCTTTGTTCCAGTGGATGGAAACTGAGGAGTTGGAATTGTAGCTGATTGATTTTCAGGTCTCCTCTCTATGGTCAGTGTTTTTTTTTTTTTTTAATAACGGAACAGAGGGAGGAAAAACAAACGAATTAAAAAAAATCCATACACCAGATTACTGGTGTCTTCCATTCATGAAACATCTGTAACAGTTGGCCTTGAATAACTGTAGGTTGAAGTTTGGAGGGAAACAACTCTGGGGAAACAAGTTCCAGAGAGATGTAGTTCGGGGAATAAAAGAATTCTGATAGGCAGAACTTCTGCAATATGGCTGTGTGACATTCCAGTCACGAGCGCTGCCAGATGCCTGTGTAGCACGAGGGAAGGCATGGAGAAGTGCCACAATGAACGCAACTTCGTCTGAGTATTTGCCATTAAAATATCTGTAAAATAACGCAAGGGAGACAACACTCCTTCTTACTTGTAGGGGAGGTAATTTATTTGTAATAGCAGGGTTATTAATAATTCCAACAGCTTTGTTTTGAATTTTGTCTAGTTGTCTCATTGCAACCTCTCCACATCCATTCCACAAGGGTGAGCAATATTCAAGCTGAAAGCACACATGACTCTTATAAATTATTGCTAACTGTTCGTCAGTGAAGAAGTTACGGACTCTGTACAATAATCCAAGTTTCTTTGAGGAGGTTTTAGAAAGTGATCTGACATGAAAGGTCCAGCTGAGGGCATTGTTAAGTGAGACACTGAGAATTTCAATACTTTTGGAGATGGGAATATTAGTAGCACTGAAGGTAATATCCGAATCTGGCAATATCTATTAGTAAATTGTATATAATTGGTTTTACTAGCATTAAATAAGACAAGGTTGTTTTGTCCCCATTCACTGATCATAGATAAGTCTTGATTTATGGAGATGGCTGTGCTGAGTTGAGAAGCAGAGATATCAGACTTTGTAAATGGGTGTCTGAGTGAGAATGAACTACGAAGTGTTGAGTCATCAGCATGTGAGTGGATGGGATTGTGTGTGACATATAAGAGATCATTAATATGAATCAGGAACAGGGTTGGTGCCAGAACTGATCCCTGTGGCACACCGGCATTAACTGAGTGGAAATTGGAATATACATCATCTAATTTTACTCTTATTTTTTTGTTGCTGAGATATGAGGCATGCAGAGGAACAAAAGACGTTAGTCCGTTGCAAGGGAGTTTGGACAGCAGAGAACGATGCCATACTCTGTCAAAAGCCTTAGAAATATCAAGGGCTACTGCATGAGTTTTAACATACAGGTCGACTGACTGGTGGATGGTATGAGTCAGGAGATTGAGTATGTCAATGATGGATCTTTCGTGGCAAAAACCATATTGTCTATCGCTAATCAAGTTGTTGGATTCAAGTTGTTTAACTATGTGCTTATTGATTAAAATTTCAAATACTTTACCAAGAAAAGATGTGACAGCTATTGGTCTGTAATCAGAGGGGTCAGAGGAACTTCTTTCTTTGGAAATGAGTGGATATTGGCTTCTTTCCATGAATTAGGGAATGAAGAAGTACGTATGCATATTCTGAATAATTTAGCAAGAACAGTAGCAATTTCTGGGGAACATTTTTTCAAAACATCTGGAGGAATTCTATCTGGTCCTGGAGCTTTGTTGGTAGATAAATTGTCTAGGATGGATTTTACGTATCTTGTCTCTATTTTAAGTGGAACAATTTCGGGAGAGTCAAGTTCTAGTACTGGGACGTTCTGGCTGACTTCCTCTAAGGTAGAATTTAAATTTAAGGGGCTTCGAGAAATACTGGAAACAATCGTGGATGATCGTGGAGCCTCCATTCTAAGCTGTTGGGCGTCACTGCCTAATAAACTCAACTGCATGAAGAAAGTTGCTTTTGAATTAGTATCAGCCTTTGGATTTACGTATCAGTGTGAGCAGGTGTTTTCACACCTGAAGCACATTCTTAACACACACCGCGGCAAGTTTACAATGGATCATTCTGAGGGCTGTGTGAAGCTCAGGGTATCAAAATATTCACCCAAAATATCAACTCTGGCTAAAGGGAAGCAGAGGCAAGGATCACACTAAGGACGTTAGTAGATATATTTATAATTTATTCTAAATATTCGTTTAGCAATGTTTGTTGTATCACCAAAAGTCATACCTACTTATTCAGTTATTCGTTTTGCATACAAATACGTACTATATACCACAATAAGACGTTTGCATGTATATTATGTATGTTCACGATGTATTTTACTAATTAAGGCCGCTAGTTTTAAAAAGTCTTACCTGGCAAGCAGAGTAGCGAAAAAAATTGGCATTAATTATAAATTGGCACACTATATTCAAAAGGTTGCCGACCCCTGACTTAAATACTTCCCTACAGAGAGAGAGAGAGAGAGAGAAAGAAAGAGAGAGAGAGAGAATGAATTTCTGCGTTAATAATTCTAAGATGGCTATAGATGTCTGACAAGAAATCTATAAAATCATCGTTAATCCACACACACCCACACACACAAAGTTTGCCCTCTCTGCCACTCCGCTGATACGCGTTAGGTGAGAAGATAATTAGCCTATCCTCACAGGTGTTATAACAACGATGGTTCTAATTAAGGGTTTATCGACACCTCAGCACACCGTTCTCTCATACGACTTCAGGGTGTCGGAGTTGGTTTGAAGCTAGAACGAAAATAACGACCTTGACTGTAAATTTGTCCGTTGTGTATTGCAGTCTGGGGGAACGTTTGGATGCTTTTGTCACACACACACACACACAAACACACACACAAACACACACACACAGTTCTCTTCAGTCTTCATCCCAATAACCCCTTCATTATGATGATGTATTTCTATTCCATTCGGGGTGGGATTCTCAAACAAATTTACGACCGAGTCCCTGTCGTAACTTACATGTTTTTACAAGAAGAACTAGACAAGCGGAGGTATTTGCACTTCTTTCCTTGATCTTCCATCAGCAATCAGTTAAATCCTGCTGTAACTTTTGTGCCAAAGCTTAAGATTTATTTATGAAGTTAGAACAAAACAAAATAGGTTTTACAGCCTCCTTGTCCCTACTAAATATCAAAACCTGAATTACGAGAGGGATTTGATCGTAAGTGCGTTTGTGTATTCTGACCCAAATAACACCATACGATTATTCTGAATCAGGTAGGATGAATCTCTAGCGAGGCAAACGTAATTGGAAGCTACTGTACAGTATGTTTAACTCCCTAAGCTTAAAAAATAAAATTAAATACATCACTAAAGACTATAACCGATTTTGCCCCTCAAGCTGGGTCAGTCTCTTCTAGGATGAATAACTTCATCTCACGGCAACAAGAATAAACTAACACAAATAACGTCCTCGGACTGAAGGTGTTTAGTATACCATTTAATGTGTGCTTTTGTTCATTTGTCATCCCACCTTTGACTTGCTGTGTGAAGTTATATTGAACTATCTTCCAGTATCAATTAGTTTGTTTTACACTTTTATAAATAAGAGAATTTGATTTTTTTTTTCCCACCAGACAGAAACGGATCTCTACCACAACTTTAATACCATGTCGTGGTTACATGAAATTCCATGGCTTTAGTTATGATGTAGGAAAGAGTCTCCTTGGCCACTAGTTGCATCGATCCTCTGTTCTGACAATCAACCGAACTGAACGAGGTTAGGGATCTTTGTCAAGGTAGAATAAATGCACAACAAAGTACCGTCCCTTAATATTATGACTAAGTCTGGGTTAGTAGTGTAAGTTGTTAACGCTACTGAGTGGTAAATGGAGGTGTAGTAGTTTTTTATTTTGTTAGTTATTTTTTAATGTTATTGAAGTAAATGAAATGGTAAGTACTTTAGGTGTTTTTGCCGTTACTACTTTTGTATCTTTGTTGGTGTTATGATCTTTATTGTCGTGTAATCGTAGTGTTTAGTGTTTTATTGTTCCCAGAAATGGGCATATTAGGTATCGCGTACACACACACACACACACACACACACACACACACACACACACACACTACCGAGAGTATGTACCCAATCATTTCATCCCAAATTACTCAGGTACGCGTCGAAGACCTTATGATTAAAACTGAGTGCGCGAAGGTGTCAGCAAGACCACCAATATCTGACTGGTTATTTTACGGAACACCTGTAAATCTTGGTACATGATGAACCTGAGTCCCACATTACGGAGGTTAGCCAGCAACAATATGAAAAGACCACGCGTGTTCCGTTATCATCCGCATGCTTAAATAATTATCGTAAAAAAAATATTTGGGCCTTTAGTTCCTACTTCCTTGCATTAAAAAAAAAATGGGTTCTCAGTTTTAACTTTTCTGAGAGAAAATTGCTTAATCCTCTTCATTATGACTACGTCAGTTGTCTTATTCTTCCATTTGCCAGACGATTTTTTCTCTATTCAACTCCCTGCTATTCTCTGCTATCACGTATTATCACCTCAATATAATCGTCTGGGTGTAGCTGGAATAGGCCTGTATGCCCATGAGGGTTAATGACTGTATTAACAATCAGGCTTCTATGACTCATTTTAAAGGGAATAGAAGTCTGGAGTCGGTATCATCTACACTACTGAATGTATGTAAAGGGGAGGCGGTAGCTCGATCGGTAGAGTTGGCTTGCGGTCCCGTGGGACCCAGGTTCGAATCCTCGCTGGTGCAGGGAACAGTTTAAGGATTTGAATTTCATTAAATCAGGCTTTACTGATCTACCAGAAGACCCGCCGACATGTCGTAAAAATAACCCCGCTAATACCAATACACCAGTCCTGTATGAGACAGCCCTAGCATGTATTCAATATGGACGGTGGGTGTTAAGCGCCGAAGTGGTGACATGTAGATTGTAGGAGGACGACTGGGTCTTGATAGCAGGCTGTGAAGCCTATGCCCAGAGTCAGACACATAAAAAAAAAATAAAAAAAAAATGTATATATGTATGTAGTAGGAAAACAACCTTGACAGACACTTTCTACCAAATTTTGCACACACAACAACTGGGGGTCCAATAACTGACATTCAGTGCTTGATTCATACTGATGTCCTCTGATGGGGTGGTTTGGCCCCTTTCGTCCTCCTGCAATGGCTTCATTGGTGAAATGTTGGAAGGATGCGCAGGGTTTTGTACATACGACACAATGGTCGCTGTGTGTGTGTGTGTGTGTGTGTGTGTGTGTGTGTGTGTGTGTGTGTGTGTGTGTGTGTGTGTGTGTGTGTGTGTGTGTGTGTGAGAGAGAGAGAGAGAGAGAGAGAGAGAGAGAGAGAGAGAGAGAGAGAAGATTGATGTCGTCTGAGGGGTCGTTTTGGCCACTTTGTGTTCTAGCGACAGGGTGGCCGTCGCAGTTGCAGCAAAGCCACCAACCCCTGTTGCACTTAGGAAGCCGTTTGTAAAATACTACAGATGATGCGAGTTAATGGTGACAGTATTGACACTCGGGCTCCTGCGACTCAACTGAATAAAACGGTCTGGAGCTAGCTGGAGTAAAAACGAGAGAAGACACGAGCAAGAGGGGGTAAAAGGTGGTGAAAGACTACCATAAACCAGTCTATACCGAGGGGAAGGACCTTATCATTACACTTTAAATTACATGTCTGGTTAAATTCTCGTTCCACCTACCACCATAAGTTTGATCTTAGCTTTAAGAGATGGCAACCTATCATTCAGCAGCCCATTAAGATGATGGACCTGTTCACTGCCCTCTCAAATTACCGCAATAGCTGTCCCAGGTGAAAGATATTTGCTTAAAGCTCCACTCTGCGATTGAGCCTAGTATGATTTTATCACTCGTACTGCCAGATGATTTCTTTCAGCTTAAAAGAGATAATAGCCCATCATCAACACTCGTTATGGAGGATACAGCCACTCATTACGCTGTAGGTTTCTTCACACTGAGTGTCTAAAGTGGGTGAAATATGACGTCTAGCATGAGTTTGTACTACTAAAGGATGTTTTTAATCTCTTCAATCTGGTTGGGTATTTTTAGCAATGTTCTTTCTATCTTTAGACGTCATTTTATTTATCCTGCAGGAGAGGTTAGATACAACCTTCATTAACTCCACTATACAAGTGTCCTTCCAAGCTGAACAAAGTAGTCAGGTGTCTGGCAATAATAAACTGAAAACCCAAATAACGTCCTTTTATACACAGTATCATTCTTCCTACTGTCATTTTTTTTTTTTTACCCGTTGACTGCTAGGATTCCTCTCATCTGAACAAAATCGTCTGGTGTTCGCCTAAATACGGTGTTATGTGTTGTAAGGTGTAGTGAGAAATGAAAATTGTAAGATTTTAAAAACAAGTAAATTCACAAGTAAAAATGAATTTTAAGTTCAGTCCACTGTTTGGCACGTTGCTCAAATATCGAATTTTGCTTCCCAAAATTCCACTTTCTGTGTTTTAACTCATTTTTAAATATAAATACATGATTTATGGCCATGGGGTCAAGATTCGGAAAAAAGTTTTCTGATACATTTGGATGTTCTTTAAATCTGATATTCGTTTCATTCGGACAACATAACAACTATTGCTTTTTATAATATCTGTCTAATTTCCAAAGGTTAATGTGTTAGGTTAATTAAAATTAATTCTTCTTAACATTAGCCTAATTAAATTGCGAATACCCTTATTGTAACAGTGAAAATACAATAAAATTGGACAGAATTGGCGGGAATGGCCTAATTTTTTTTTTTTTATGTGTCCGACTCTGGGCATAGGCTTCACAGCCTGCTATCAAGACCCAGTCGTCCTCCTACAATCTACATGTCACCACTTCGGCGCTTAACACCCACCGTCCATATTGAATACATGCTAGGGCTGTCTCATACAGGACTGGTGTATTGGTATTAGCGGGGTCATTTTTACATGTCGGCGGGTCTTCTGGTAGATCAGTAAAGCCTGATTTAATGAAATTCAAATCCTTAAACTGTTCCCTGCCCCATTGGGGATTTGAACCTGGGTCTGTCGGGACTGCAGGCCACCTCTCTACCGACTGAGCCACCGCCTGGTCAGTTTTGGGCGAGAAAGTACTTTATAGTGTAGTAATGTACAATACTTTATATTCTCATGAAAAGTTGCTCTTTCTGACTCTCTTTTTCTTTAAGTCCACTGTACTATAAATTGTAGATTTTATTTTATTTTTTTTTATGTGTCAAACTCTGGGCAAAGGCTTCATAGCTTGTTATCAAGGCCCAGCCGTCCTTCATACACCTCTACATGTCACCACTTCGGCGCTTAACACCCACCGTCCATATTGAATACATGCTAGGGCTGTCTCATACAGGACTGGTGTATTGGTATTACCGGGGGTATTTTTACGACATGTCGGCGGGTCTTCTGGTAGATCAGTAAAGCCTGATTTAATGAAATTCGAATCCTTAAACTGTTCCCTGCCCCAGTGAGGATTCGAACCTGGGTCCATCGGGACTGCAAGCCACCTCTCTACCGATCGAGCCACCGCCTCCCGCAAAAGCGTTGACTTTTTCCCCCTTTTTTTTTTGGTGAGGTGCATGTTTTTTTCGGGTCTTGGCCGGCAAGAGTTTCATATTAGATTTTGCTATGTTATTAAATTGATGGCAGGTATTTTGTTTCAGACTTCCTGAATATGTCGTACTGATTATGATCCTGATTCTCTCTCTCTCTCTCACACACACACACACACACACACATTATTACCCTTACCTCCATATGCAGTGCCTATAAATGCTGTCCTTACTTTTTCTGTCTCTACATTTTGAAACAGTAGATGATGTTCTTTGATATGATGCGTCACTTAGGAAAGTGACGGATATGCCCCAAGTGGGAAGTAGATGCAGTGGAAACAACACACGAACTCCTCTCCCCTTCACAGTGCACCTACCTGAGGGTCGCAATGTAAGTGGTTTTGGAGACTTCGTAACGCGTCTCGGTAAGCAATTTATTCTGCACATCGCACCCTGATATCCTCTTATATGTTACAGATGCGAACTATGTCGTTAGGTTTCACGATATAAACAACAAACGAGAGAATGTCAAGGTGTAAGATGCAAAACAGATCGCTAGGTATGAGGTGCAACAAAGCGTCCTGTCTCCCAAAATATGTCCCTAAGCCCCAACTGTACTTACTCGTCATGGTTGTACGTCGTCTTGGTCATGATGAATGATGATGTACCTTTTTTTTTTTTAAGGTTTACTAAAGGCTTTCGTGGCTTTTATGTTTTACGGTAAATTGACGGTTTAATGGTTACCTTGTCTTACTATTTTCTTAACTTGTTTTAACGATTTTCTTGAACCGTCTTGAATTTTATGCGTTGTTTTAACGATATTCTTGAAAATTTTAATAATTTTTTTGAGTTGCCTTAATTATTTTTAAACTCTTAATTATTTGTTGAACTGTCTAATGATTTTCTTGATCTGTTGCGATTTGCTTTAACTGTTGAATAATCTACTTCAACTGTCTTACTATTTTTTTATTGTCTTGCATTTTCTTGAAGTGCATTGATATTTCTCTTTAAATCCCTTACGATTTTTATAATTCTGCCATTTTTCTTTAAATGTTTTACAGTACTTCCAATTTTACAAGTTTTCTTAAAATGTCTTACAGTTTTCTTGTAGCCTTACGATTTTCTTGAAAGTCTTACGATGTTCTTGAAGTCTTCACGATTTTTCTGATATACTACGATTTTCTTGAACTGTCTTAACAATTTCCATGGACTGCTTTACGATGTCAGTGAACTGTCTGATGACTTTCTTGGACTGTCTTAAGAGTTTCCTCACCATTTTTGCTGATACTTTATGGGATTTATGAAGCTTTCGGTAATTACCATTCATGTTTACTTATTTATTAATATTTCTTACATCCTGAGGAGTTTATTTAGCTTAAGGCAGCTTTCTTTACGTGCAGGAGTAAATGACTGCAATAAGTAACCTCTCCATAATTTGGAGAAAAAAATCTAAGCTGAATAAAATCGTCTGGTAGCTGGAAGAACAATAGTGAAAAATACGTCATCGGGGTGAAGCAGTTAATCCCTTCAACCCGCGGACGTCGTTAATTTTATTCTTGCAACCTCCAGACGATTTTAATAAACTTAAAGATACTTAGTAGCGAAGGTATTAATGAAGGCCGTATATAAAACACCTTTAGTTTGGAATCTCTATTCCCTTATCCAAAAAAAATCGTCTGAAAACAGAATGAAATTTTAAAAGTACGTTATGGTAATTTAGCGAGTAACCCTTTCAGCCCGAGAACCAACACTATTCCATTTTTGCCACACTGACGATTTCCTCCTTGCTTTTTTTTTTTTTTTTTTTTCCCCTGGAGGCGTTTGAGACAGCCTTTATCAACCTCTTCACTACCTGATTTCTCTCCCTTAGCTGAATAATATCGTCTGAAGGCGCTATGGGTAACAGGAAAGAGACGTCACCGTACCGAAGAGGTTATGGAAATGCACATCCGAGTCTGTATTTCTGAACGAGTTACGGTGATGATGATGATGATGATGATAATAATAATAATAATAATAATAATAATAATAATAATAATAATAATAATAACCATTTTCAAATTCTTACGTGTAATATCGAATTCTTATTTTAGTTTTGGCAGGAATAAACATCTCTGCACATAACTACAGCTGACGACGGACAGACAGACAGCTCACACAGATACGGCCACTGCCAAAGCATTAAGACGGCTTCAATCTCAGGACGATTTTTAAATTATTTTTGCTATTTTCAGACGATTTTATTTGCCTTACGAGTCACGAGATGGAAGAGTTAGATACAAGCTTCACTAAACCCTTCTCGATTAGGGTAGCCTTCCAAGAGGGGGGAGGCGGTGGCTCAATCGATAGAGATGTGGCCTGCAGTCCCAACGGACCCAGGTTCAAATCCCCGCTGGAGAAGGGAACAGTTTAAAAATTTGAATTTCATTAAAGCAGGCTTTTAATAATCTACCAGAACAAGCGCCAACATATCGTAAAAATACCCCTGCTAATACCAATACACCAGTCCTGCATGAGACAGCCCTAGCATGTATTCAATATGGACCGTGGGTGTTAGCGCCGAATTGGTGACATGTAGAGGTGTATGGTATGTAGGAGGACTGCTGGGCCTAGATAGCAGGCTGTGAAGCCTATGCCCAGAGTCGGACACACACAAAAATAAATAAATAAAATCATCTGGCAAAAGCATGAATAAAATCTACTTGTATATTACTTGGATTGCCGATCAATTTTTTTTTCTAGAGGGATGTCATGAAAACTTAACCCTTTCGGTATGGAGACGCCCTCTTCCAATATCATTCTTGCAATCTCCAGACGATTTTATTGAACTCAGGAAAGACCTCTCGAACTCAAGGGGTTAGATATGGACTCCAATAAACCCTTCTCTTCCTGCTTGCTCTCCTAAGCTGAATAAAACCGATTGGCAACAGCAAGAAAATAAAAATGACGTTCTCGGTCTGGAGGGATGACACTCTGTTTATCTTTCCTGTAGGTTATTTCGATTTTGACTAAGCGCTTGAGGTATTTTTTTCTCTCTATTAATATCTATAAACTATTAACCCACTCGCCACGGTGACGCCTGCACCTGCTCTTGCCACCGCCAGACGATTGTATTTGAAAAGACTAGCCAGACGATTGTACTCCGCTTAGGACTGACACGTCGAGCTGGAGGGGTTAGATATAGCCTTCATTAACCTTTTCACTGCGAGAGGTTTTCCTAGGCTGAACGAAATCATCTGAAGTAACAAGAATAAATCGTAAAAAAAAAAAAAAAACGGGCCTGAAGGAGGAACGAGAGATTTTTCATACAGGATTTAGATATAAGCTTCATTCACCCCCTACCATTACCCAAAAGCTTTCCTACGCTGAATAAAATCGTCTGAAGGTTGCAAGAATATATTTTAAAAGCGTTATCGTAGGTGAAGGGGTTAAATGTTTCAACACGTTTTTTCCTTTTCTAAATTGAGTCAAATCGTTTCGTGGTAGTAGGAATAAACGAATATATTTTATTTCGTTTAGCACTGGCTTATGACGGACGATTTTGTACTGCTAAGACTTATGCCAGAGGACAGGTATAAAAAAAAAAGTCTTGGGGTGCCTTTAATTATTCGAAGCTTACATACAGTACTTTCATAACTTAGACTTTCGAAACTTAAAGCTTTCGTAACTTTCGAAACTTTAAGCTTCCATAACTTTACACTTTCATAACTTTATGCTTTCGTAACTTTAAAAATTCGTAACTAAGCTTTCATAACTAAAAAAAAATAAGCTTTCGTAAATTTTAGACTTCACTAAGTCTAAGATTTCGTAACTTACTTCCGTTACTTTAAGCTTTCATAACATTAAACATTATCATCGTAAATTTTCGCCAATTAAAATCTTCGTCACTTCATATTCTCTTCAGTGTATATTATTGCACATTCCACCTTTATAGCTTTCAACGGTCGTACCTTTAACCCATTCAGTACGATGTCACTATTTTATATTTCACTTACTACTACTGTACAGTGTTAAAATACACAATAGAAATACAAGAAACGTAAAGGAAACACCGTCTGTAGGAGTAAATATTATGACTTCCCTCCAAATTTTCTTCACGCTCACGATGACAACGACGCACTTTCCTATTTTCCACAGAGGGGGGGCAGACGATTTTGTAAGGCTGACGATTTTGTAAGCCTGAAGCGCACTCTTTATAGTATTAAACCCTAGAATCCGGGGACGTGTTTTTTTATATTTTTTTTCTTGGTAACCAACTTCTTGGCGATTTGATTCAACTTTGGAGATGTTTTCCGAACTGCAGGGATGAGGTATAGTCTTCATAAACACATCCATTAACAGTCTTCCTGGGTTGAGTAAAATCGTCTGGTGTTGGACCGACGAAGTTTAGAAATAAAAAAAATCCCTGTGAAAGGCTTAAAAGAACCCATACTTCAAAATTAGCGCTTCAGCTTTCCCCAATTCTATTCCATCAACGATATGGCAACACTGTCGTATTCTGCACCGAATGATGACCGACGATTTTGTATTTCGATGCTGTGACATGTTTCAGCGGAGAACTGAGTCATAAATACTGCTTGGGAATACTTTTGAGTCATTATAAAAATGGGAACTTGAACACGGTGAACCCCTCTCTTTCTATCCCTCCTCGACTTTTTTTTTTTCTTTTTAATCTAGTTTGTTCCTGCTGCCTTTAGATCATTTTTTTTTCTTTTTTTTTTTTGTCTCGATCCAACTGGCAGTGAAGCGGCTAGAGTTGTCATTACTACTGACCCATGCTCATCTAAACGTTAACCCGGCGAACTGCAGGCTGAAATTGTCCTCCTGTAGTCTAGGATCCTCCTTTTCGGGGAACAGGGAGGGAGATGAACGGGCAGCAGAGCCGTCGGGTTACATCGGTCCCACCAAGCGAAGACGCTCCCCGCCAGCACCGAGGGGGCTAATGGAGACTATATCTAATCCCATCGGTTAGAAAAAAAAACTCCTAACCTGATGTAAATCATATGGGCAAAGCATGAATGAAAAAAAAAATAATAATAAATAAAAAAGGTCAAAGTAATTTCAAGTCTTTGGTATCCTGATGAGGGACTGTCGCGCACGGACACACACTCACTCACACACTGAGGCCCTGAGGCGGGGAGGGGGGGGGGGGGGGAAGAGGAGCGAGAAGTACACAGTATTATTAAGACCGGTGTGGTCGAGTGCTAGAACACTTGTGAGTCTTGCTTGTTCACTCGCAACGCCCTCTCATTTAGCCACGGTGTGTGTGTGTGTGTGTGTGTGTAAGGTAGAAACATCCAACATGAACACAGATAATTATACACATTACAAGTCCACATATCGGAACAACTTAAAATTAACAAGACAAAGAGTTAACTCGGACATAATTAAATATTTTCCACCAAAGATGGCAGCCGACTAAACTCGCGAATGCCTTTTTTCGTTTTATTCTTGCTATCTCCAGACGATTTTACTTAGTCTAAATAGGCTTTTCGAAGTGGAGGAGTTCGATACAGCACTGTTAATGAATGAAACAGTCTTCCAGAAAATACGGTACAATGCATATACAAATACGTCCTTAAAAACTGGGCCTTGCTATCATGGTGCCGAGACTTGATGAAAGCAAAAAATAATGGATGAAAAAAAAAAAAAACATAGAAAAGGGACCAGTTTTCCACATTAAAAAAAAAAAAATACTGGGTCACTGTCAACTATCAGCATTGCCTAGCTAACATTCAGTACCTCACTTAAACAGAAAAAAATTACTCAATAAATACTGCACTAATAAGCGATAATGTCGTGAATGCAAGACAAAAATAAACAATAAATAAACACATAAATATCCGAACACTGTATTATCCATGAATTTTGGTATGACCGTAATATGAAATCAGCGCTTATCAATTGTTTTTTTTTTTTTTTTGTAAATCAATACTTGTTATCGCAGCATACACAAGAGTCATTGCTTCAAAATGCGTCATTCCACAATCTGGGAAACCCGCCATTCTAGATGATTGCTATATTTTGTTCATTTCCGTACCCATCGTGTTCAAGTGCCCGGCTAGTGTACACAGTTTATTTCATTACTCTGCCACTGACACTCGTATGGTTTCACTTCTTTCACTTTTTACTCATATATCATCGGACAGTTTTATTTAGCTGAGCCATACGAACATGAATGTTAATACTTTTACCATATATATATATTTTTTTTTCAATGTGTCCGACTCTGGGCACAGGCTTCACAGCCTGCTATCATAGTCCAGCAGTCCTCCTACATACCATGTCACCGATTCGGCGCTAACACCCACCGTCCATATTGAATACATGCTAGGGCTGTCTCATACAGGACTGGTGTATTGGTATTAGCGGGGGTATTTTTACGACATGTCGGCGGGTCTTCTGGTAGATCAGTAAAGCCTGATTTGCTGAATTTCAAATCCTTAAACTGTTACATGCCCCAGCGAGGATTCGAACCAGGGTCCGTGGGACCGCAGGTCACCTCTCTACCGATTGAGCCACCGCCTCCCCCTCTCATGGTTGAGGTAACGACAGACGATTGTATTCAGCTGAGAGTGAGTTAGTTATACAAGCCTCGGTATTAAATGTCTTAGGATTATAGTTTCTACTGGTTCTGCGAATTTCCTTCTGGGTGGTAGGATCAGCACGTTCACTTTTAGTATTACCGCACCTTTTATCTATTCCTTTACGGATGGCAGGTCAGTTTTAGTACGATCTTATACGATTTCTATAATATTCTCTTACGAATGACGATTAATTCAGTGGTAGTACTACTTGCAAATGTATCTATAAAATTCCTTGACGAATGATAAAATACAGTTTTAGTACTACTTGCTGCAGTTTCTATAAAATTTCCTTGGAGCTGGTTGCTAGAAGGTGTGGGAGAGCTTTCTGTTCAATATTCTCATTTTAGGCTTCTGTAATTACAGAGTAAGTCTTTCTAATTCTGAAGTCGGACTGTAAACTATGTATGGTCAGTCTGTGTTGCCATCTCTCTCTCTCTCTCGGCAAACAAGAATAAAACCAATTAAACACAAACATAGACTCCTCAGTAAGGCGACCTCCTATCGTTCAAGTTATTCACGCCTCCTCGTTTAACCTCTACAGTCCGATTTTTTTTTTCGTTCTTGTTCTCTCTCCAGACGATTATATTTGCCTTAGGATGTACTTTTCGAACTGGACAGGTTAGAAAATTACAACCTTCATTAATAAGCCCCATCACTACTAGACGTCTCCCAGATAAAATAATCTGATGGTGGAAAGAATAACAGATAAAACTATGTCCTCGGAGTGAATAGGTGACTCCCATCAGCACAACTACGTTTTTGCGGGACCTTCTCTTGAAGCTGCACTGTCCGTCTTCCTCACACTAATGACTTTCAGATGCGAGATGCTTCACTCCCACTGACATAAGCGATGCCACACCACACCAAACCATACCATTCCACTGTCTCACACCACATTATACCTTAGCACCCCCTCACACCACTTCATAGCATACCACCGTCTCACACCATACCACAGCATGCCATACCACCCTCTCACACCACACCACATCACAACATACCACCGTCTCATACCATGTCGTATCATACCATACCATACTGTACCCTCTCACATCACATCACACTATACCATACCATACCACCCTTTCACATCGAACCATACCAAACCATCCCTCAGTTACTTCTTTTCAGGTGTCACTATGGTAGTCTCTTATATCCTTTCACACTTTCCTGTAAAATGTCCACACCAGTTTTTCTATACTGCATGGTGTTCCTTCTTACTTTTTCCTGCCGGTTTCCGTTGGAGGGTTAGGTGGGTGAGAGAGGGCCTTCTCTCCTATCCTTATCTTATTCTGGTAGTTTAGTCACTTGTAGGCATTGCCTAGCATGGGCTAACTAATTTACTGCGGTAATCCTCTTATGTGTTCTTTTGTTCCTATGAAGACAAATAACTTTCCCACACCACACTACATAACACCATACAAAATCACCCACCACACCACACCACGTCACAGAACACAAAATGCTTCTGCATCTAGTACAGTTTCAATTTATTTTAGTTTATTCCGATCTTATGCTGGTGATTTATATTCTTCCAAGGAAATACGTCCACGGAATGAAGTACTTATGTAATCTGGTAATGAAGGCTTGAGATAATGTAGCGGTAATAGCAGCTGTAGCTTAGTGATCTATAGACTATTGCATCATTATCTCTTTTCTATCGCTACTTCAATGGTCACTGCTCCTCTGAACTGTCTGCTTGCATCCCTCCACCTCTACGACGGCGTGTAGCACCCCGTCTAGCAACAAACTCTCATCCCTTTTCTGCCCAACTCTCTAAAATAAGAGTTAACCGTTACTCCCAGTCCTTCAATCACGCAACGGGTCAACTCTGGAACTGTCTCCCTGTCTGTATTTCCTACTTCCTATGATCTCCAGTCTTTCAAACGCAGTGTCCAGGCATCTCGACGGATCTTGAATTTGGCTCTCTTTTTTTTTTTTTTTTTCTTGGAAGGAACAGTTTGCGGGCTCCTAGCCTTTGGTTACTTTTTCCTTGTATAAAAACTTAAATTGCTCTTCAAAACTCCACAATCCTCCTTTCGGGGGATAGGAAAGCAACTGAGGGACGTTTGTATGACTAGGCAACTGAGCCACCTGGTTACATCGATGCCACCACATGAAGGTGTCCCTCTCCAGTCTGATGTTGAAACAAGGTTTCGAAACGTATGCAATAAAGATGGTCTAATGACACAGGTGTTCCTGTTAATTATTAGCCGGCGCTTTCCAAGCACGAACGTGAGTGCTGATTATAGAGAGAGAGAGAGAGAGAGTTTTAGCACACACTCCATGACATTTTTTGACATATTTCTCATAACCTTACACTCATACCATTACATTTCAAAATATCTTCATATACCTCACCACCACCTACTGCCTTCCCATCCACCACCCTTCAGTGCTGAACGTAACATTTTCCATGCAGGCGATAACGGCAGGAAAATTTAATTTAAAAAAATATGAAACGTTGGACCAGTACATCAAACACTCTGCAGCAAAAATCAGGGAACGATTTAGTTTCAGATCTCTCTTCTCTCTCTCTCTCTCTCTCTCTCTCTCTCTCTGCCAGCAGAACCTTGTCATCATATCAGCTATGCTCATGATATTCATACAATTGGGTTTAACAGTACATCTACTCTTCTGAACCGTGTATCAGACTTATGCGAAAACTAATAAGTCTTATAATCTTAGCTGATAAAACTGAGATACTGAACAAACGACCACCCACGAGGGAGTATGATCAACAATATACAACTCCGTACCGCATCTTTGCGTATGTCAAACAATGCAGGTACCTTTAATCTGTGATCCCTGCACATGGACCGGTGGTTACTAAACCGACACGGCAGGTTTCCACCCAAAACATGGTGCAACTATTAAAATTGCAAAAATGGTATATTTAGCTTACATTAGATCTCTCACTGATTAAGCTGCGTCCAATCTAGCTCAAGTATCAAATGGAATGCTTGCATCCATCCATCCACCATCCAATCCTACGTTGCCCCATGAGAACCGTAGAAGCCCGGGGCTAGGCAAGTTGGTCCTGACATTAAAGAATGCTTGCACGGCTGGAAAAGGTGCAGAATGAGGCAATGAGAGTCATATTAGGCTGTCTTCCCGACATAAAATCTCTGAACATGCAACTGGAGCCGAACATTCCCAGTATAAGGGATCATGTTAGTGAAGAACTGTATGTCATCATCAGCATTAAAATACTCAGACAAAACTGTACGAACCCCCGCACTAAAGCCTTGCATGCCTTCCTAGTTATACATTAAAATGGACGGTGAAACCTACAACTGAACTCCACTTCCACAATAATCATATGTGTCGCAAGAGGAGCAACAACAACAGTACAGTACTACCCTGCTCCATAGCAAATATCCCCATTTAGTCACTGTACCCACGTTTCATTCGAAAAGGCTAATTCAAGCTCGTCCTGAACTCCGCCAGGAGGCAAAATCTGAGGCCTTACACCAAAGGTGAGAGGCGGTGGGCGAATCGGTAGAGGTGGCCTGCAGTCCTACTGGACCCAGGTTCGAATCCCGGCTGAGGCAGGGGACAGCTTAAGGATCTGAATTACATTAAAGCAGCCTTTACTGATCTACCAAAAGACTCTCCGACATGTCGTAAAAATATCCCCGTTAATACCAATACACCAGTCCTCTATGAGACAGCCCTAGCATGTATTCAACATGGACGGTGAGAGTTAGTGCCTAAGTGATGGCATGAAGAGGCGTATGGTATGTAGGAGGAGTACTGGGCCTTGGGAACATTATGCCCAGAGTCAGACACATTAAAAAAAAAAACATAACTTGGCAACCAATCATGCACTGCCGCAAATAATGTATACAGATGGTTCAGCCAATCAGTCCGTTAGAGCAGCTGTGAGTACCCAGTCTCTCTGGACGATGGTCTCTGGTAAAAGAATGCTGCCCGCAGTAATAAATGGATCTCCACACTACAAACTGAGGTGTGTGATATATTTTTTGCACTGAAGCAAGCACTCACAATCAAAAATGACACCCTTACTGCATCGGACTTTTTCGCATTTTTGACTGCCCTTAATTCCTTATATCACAACGACAATGTGCTTGTGTCTGAAGCAAGGTTTAGGCACTGTACAACCAAATCCTTAGTGTAGGTATCAATGTGCACCCTGTATGGTTTCCATCTCATGTCGGCCTCCACATGCATGATCAAGCAGATGAGCTGGCTAAAACCGCTATTCAGAGAGAGAGAGAACTGACTATAATTTCGGTTTATCAATAAGCAGTTTGGAAAATTATTAGATGGGAGAAACAGTTAACCTTCTCAGAAAGACGAAACAGCATACTGGACACGGGTCAGTCCGTTTGTCATCACACTATGACGCAAGAGGAGCCCATATTTATGGATCATCAAACAGTCAGCAGACTCCTTGATACTACTACCGCTACATTTAGATAACACTATAAACATCTTTGGCAAGAAGCAGATCGCGTTAGTGTAGACAACAAAAATAAAAATATGTAAGAGAAACCTATGACACACAGTGTGGCATTATGTATTGCAATATGAATGATACAGGAATACAGGGCTCCCTCTATTATCAATTTTGTAGATATGTGCATTTTTTTTATGCAAGGAAGAAGGAACCAAAGGCCAGGAGCCCGCAAACAGTTCCTTCCCCCCCAAAAAAAAATAAAAATAAAAAAAAAAGAGAGAGCCAAATTCAAGATCCGATCACTTCGAGATATCTGGACACACTGCGCTTGACAGACTGGAGATCATAGGAAGCAGGATATACAGACAAGAGGAAGACAGTTCCAGAGATGACCCACTGCATAAATAATGGACTGGGAGTAACGGTCAACTCTTGTATTAGAGAGGGACAGAAAAGGGATGAGAGTCTGCTGCTAGACGGGTATCACGCGCCCGTCGTAGAGGTGGAGGGATGCAAGCAGAAAGTTCAGAAGCGCAGTGACCATTGAAGCAGCGATAGAAAAGAGATAAAGATGCAACAGTGCGGTGAAGAGACAGAGGTTGAAATACATGATGATATTTTTAGTGAGACTCTAGGGAGATATCCAGACTTTGCGTATTGTAAATGAAATGCTATCACGCAGTGGACTCTGAGAATCCTAGAACTGATACACGTTAACAGTTACCTTTGTATATGAAACATTTCATAATTCTGCCTACTGTAAGTGAGGTGCTGTTCTACAGTGGGTTCTGAGAATTCTTAATATTTCACAAATACCTGTACATTACAATTAACTTTGTATATGAAATGCCTCATCCAATGTGCTATGCTAATCACAGCATCTTGAGGTTCATATAATGAACCTACTATGTATCTCAGTAAATGTTAAACCTCCACCCACAGGAAGTATTTCTCATTAACCCCTCCTGACAGAGTTCATCATCATCATCATCATTGTGATCACTATCATCATAATCATGCCCGCCATCATATCATCATTGTCATCGTCATTATCCTCATCATCATCATATCATCGCCATCGTCATCATCATCATCCCGACCCCTTATTCAGTCTAAGGATGGGGTGTGTCTGCTTTTAACCCACGTTACTACCACTGTATACTAGGCTACATAAAAACTGCGTGGAAACAGCAAGAGCCAGAATGAAAATACGTCACAGGGCTGAAGGAATTAATTCTGACCGTGGTGTTATTTTCTGACTGAAAATAATCGTACGTTAAAAGCTGAAATAAAACACGAAATTCTCAAGTCTCAGCGAAAACGATATATGTATGCATGTATCTATC